>JAHPZR010008220.1:0-29360 GCA_019787425.1 Platygyra sinensis
TACTTCGCTCAAGGAGTTGTAAAATTTAGGTCCTTGGTAAAAAACGGAAAATTGTTTGATGTCAGTTCGACAAAGAGGCAAACGATATAAATGAGAGTTTCTTGTATGATACGAATGAATTTCTTTCTGTAAGGTGAATTTAGAATCGAATTTTAAAGGAAGCGTACGGCTTTGGTGAGAGTACATGAATAACCTAATTGTAGTAGGTCCATGTCATGAAATTTTAAAATACCCAGGTTTCTAAAAATTGGATCAGTATGTGCATAGAAATGGGTTTTAGCTATAGTTCTCACCACTCGTTTCTGAACAATTTCAAGACGAACAAGGTTAGATTTGTAAGTGGAGACCCAAACTAAGTTACAGTAAAAAAAAGTATGGTTAGACTAGTGAATAATGTAATGTTCGTAGAGATTTTGTCGACAAGTAGAAATTAGATTTGCGAATTATTCCGATAGACTTTGAGACTTTGTTAGCCGCATGTGAGATTTCGGACTTCGAGTTTAAAATTTCATCTGGGATTACTCTCAAGAAAATTGTTTCTTTTACCTGATCAAGTTTATAATCATTTATTAAAAGCTGAATATCATGACTTTTACGTTTTTGACTTGGTTTGAATACCATAAATTTAGTTTTTTTTTTTTTAGGTTTAATGAGCCGGCTTGTTAGCTCTAAACCAAATTGACAGCTTATTTGGCTCAGTATTCAATATCATTACGTTGGTATCATCGGCAAATATGATTAACTGTAACATTTTAGATGCATTCAGTTATATCATTGTTGTAAAGCAGAAAAAATAAAGGTCCTAAAATAGAGCGAACAAAATAATTACATCATGGGTTAATTTCATTAGGCTTTTACAAGATGTATAACATGGGCTTTCACATTTTCCACTTCGCCATGGCCAGGTTGAGTGACAAAATTTATCTTTTTATCTCTTATTTTTTCTTCACAAGGGCACAATTTCTAATATCTCACTAAAGGTATATTTGAAATCAAGCTAAGTCCTTGTCTCGGTAAACAACTGATTGAAAGACACAATTAACCGGCTGTATAACGATAACGAAAAGACTACGCACGCTAATCACACACACTGATATGAAGCAAATATTTCAAAGGAACAGATGCCAGGAATGAGTGAAGCAAACGTAATCAGTTTGTAGTTTTAACTCCATTGTATATTGCATTAATTAGAGAGAGAAAACGAAATATGGATGGACGTTGAGGTATTCAGTGTTAAGAAAATTAAGGAATTGTTTGTCAGAGTTTGACGACAAGACTATTATCTCTTTATTCAGTTTTCAGAACATTTCCGGATTTAATGGGATGCTGGTTTGATTTTTTTTTTGTAATCTGACATTAACATCGGGGATACTCAATGATATAATTAAATGCCTGCTATCAATTAACTATCGGCAAGCTAAAAAGCTAAATGATTTATATCGATAATTATTACAACTACGATTGAAACAAATATAAATAATCTCAGTGCCTTGTCCAGATGATAGTTAATAGAGGGGAATGGTTATGAAAGTTTTTTTTTTTCATTAATATACAACTTACATTGTTTTACTTACACTACTTACAATGTAAAAGAATACAACAAAACAGAACTCGCATCATTTGCAAAAGAAAAGAAAAATTACATAGAAAATATTAACAGTTACAAAAGACAAAAAGGCTGAAAAGTGAGTGGGGTAGAAAAAGGTAAAAGCTTGGGAAAAAAAAAACCCAGAGGTACAGCGTTTAGCAAGCTTGATTTTTAGAGGCTTAAGATCACGGTAAGGAGAGTAAAAGTATAACCTGCGAGCAGGCTTACCTTTGGAGCCTGCCCGCAAACTATATAGCAGTTATAGTGTATGAAGTATTTTGTGCCACTTCTGCGGAAATTTATTGTGGGAAACCGTGACAGTAGATATTTGTTTTTCAATCTCTAAGTTTTCTTTCAGCTGTTGCGCATATTCCCTGATAGATGGAGAGATGTTCTTAAATTTACAGCAATAAATGTAATACCTTGCGAGGAGCAAACAGTGGCTTACTAAAATATCGTCTTTCTCTCCTTTAAAACCTAAACATTCATATATATCCAACACGTGCGTGGCTGGTATCAAAAGAATTGAGATGAAAAAACATTGAACCCTTTCCCAAAAGGTTTTTATTACCGAGCATTCCCAGAAAGATGGATTAATGTCTCCTTGTCTGTTTTGCACAGATAGCAAAGAGCAGTGTCTGAAATTCCCACTTTAGATAGAAAGGTATTCGTGGCTATACGTCTGTGGAGAAATTTGAACCGTGGAAGTTCCTTATCTTAGTGCTGATTGTACACAACCTTGGTAGTAAATAAATCGACCTCCAGTTCAAATCCTCTACCGCTTCAAGGCCACAGTCCTTTACCCATTTTTCTTGACTCTTTTGCGGACGAGTAGAATTTTTCCTTATAAGAATTTTATAAGCTAATTTAGTCGGCTTGGTTGCTGCAATCCGTTTTTGCACCAAAAACTCCTGAACTTTTTCATCTTGCGTCTTCAATTTCATAGACTTCAAAGCGCTCCTTATGGCCGAGGTCACTCCATAAAATTCAAGGAAAGAGACAGATGAGCAATATTTCTCTCTAAACTCTCTATAAGTTATGATCGTAAAATCATCGTTAACAAGGTCTTTGATATTATGCGCACCAGCTTTGGCCCAGTGCTTATAGAAAACAGGCCTATTAGCAATTCTGACTAAAGAGTTATTCCATATCAAACTGCTACAAAAGTCGTGTTTGGAAAGGAACGAGTCTCTGAAATTGAAGTCCACCCAAAACTCGATAAGTTCTCGAAAGCAGTCATCCTTAATATCATATTTGGTGGCGTCGTTTTTTCCCCTGGTTTCCAAGAAAAACTAATTTTCCTCCCCATTATTGGAAAGCATAAAACTCCCAAAAAACTCTATTTGGATTTACAATGGTCGGAAATGGTACTTCACTGCTCCACCGCGAATCTTTAAAGGGACTTATTGAAAGCCATGATGTCCAACAGTTCTTGGCCCATCATCCGCCATAGTCAGCAATCATTTCCGACCGTTTTATATTGTCCCTTTTTCCCAATCCCAGAGGAGTTTGAAAGAAACAAAACATTTATTTCTTTTCGAAAGTTAAAACCTGTACTAATGAGGACATGATATAGACCAATTGCGGGAATGCAGCTAAATGTTTTTATTAATTGTTATCTTTCCAGGAAAGCGTTTAATCTCTTGTTTTGCCAATTGTGTAAGAATACCTTCATCTTGTGGACCTTGTCTCTATAGTTTATTTTACATTCCCTTCACCAGCGCCTAAACGCATGCTATACCTAGACTACTTCGCCTAACGGTGTCACACAGCCCGCCTGTTGCAATTTTGCCATACCAGATTCATGGTCATCATCGTTATTCATATGTAAGTCATTAGATTTAAGCTGCCTTGCCGATTTTATGCCGACAATTTTCCCCCAAAAAATATGATCTTCCGTTAATACTCTTAACGCTATTATACTTGGAGGATCTTAATCTGTTTTTAGTGTTGTAGCCACAGATCTTGCCTCAAAAAGTCGCCACGGCGCAAAGCCATTAGTTTGACATTTGATTGCGCCATGCTGCCCTGTTCCGTAACGGCCCGGCCAATATCGTACATACTGCAATTAGATAGACTAGTTCACCTAGGTATTGAGCATGTGCGGATCGCTGGCGTAACCCGTAGAATCATAAACCAGCAAATTTCATGTCAGATTTTGTCATGCGCCAAGACTGCGCCCTCCTTCGAATTCAAAAAGGACATTCTGCCCCCTAGCAAGCAACCTAAAGACAAAATTCAAGCTGTTGAATTGCGAACGACATTGATAAGTCGACATTGAAGAGCCGACAGCCGATTCTTATCTCATCCCCGACCGGCCTAATGTTGCGGGGGGGGGGGGGGGGGTGGGGGGGGTGTTGGTGGGTTTTTCTGGGGGGGGGGTGGGGGCCGGGGACTGCAGCCGTGTCAATCGGCCAAATGCCATTAAAGGTAAGGATCTAACGGCCTGGTGCCGACTATATTTTTGAGTCCAGAAGATTCAACAGTAGTCCACACATTCGCACTGGTCGTCCTGAGATATTTCAACGAAATACGCCAGAGCCAAACATAGCGTCCAGGTTAGTCTAGGCACACCAGTCATTAATATTAGAATGAAGAGCTTAGCGCTTGCGATTCTTTCAGCCGAAGCATGACAAACAATTGGTAACACGGTCTCCAGCCGCTAAACAGCGACACATACGCCAACTCTCTATCCCTGACAGTGTAATCAGCCGTTGTCTTTAGCGAAGTTTTGCCTCGAAAGTAAGTTAAATATCCTACTAAGGCATCTGCGACCCCCTCCTATTTGCTATGGTAACGATCTGGCGACCACGATCTTCTTGCAATATTTCGACTTCCGCTATAGCAAAAATCACTTCGCTAGGCCTGCTCGGCGTAAGGACATAAGCGTCGTCAATATGGACCATCCATTATTTATTATGCAGCTTTGGATATCAGAATAAAATAAATTAATCCAATTAATTAAAGAAAAACCAAAACCAAAATGCTCTAGCGCTTTCCGCACGAAGGTCCATTCAATAGTATCGAATGCTTTTTCGAAATCGATGAATAGAAGTAATCCAGGAATATCTTTCAAATGAGTATAGGAGATAACATTGTTGATCAAACAAATATTTTCGGCAATAGAACGGCCTTTCATAAAACCGGTCTGATCGTGATCTATAAGATCCGGCAACACAGACTTTAGACGAGAAGCGATCGCTTTTGATGCAATTTTGTAATCACAGTTAAGTAAGGTTATGGGCCTCCAATTCTTCAATTCGTTTAATGCTTTGTCCTTTTTCGGAATCAAAGAAATGATACCCCTCCTCTGAGTTATAGCTAGATTTCCTTTTTGATAGCTTTTATTAAGAGCACTTATAAGAAGGTAGATACATCTTTCCTGAAAACTTTGTAGAATTCAGCAGGGAGACCGTCTGTACCAGGTGATTTACCGGATTCCATTGACTGGACAGCTTCGAAACATTCTCTTTCAGATAAGGGGCCCTCGAATTTTTCCTTATCAATTTTGTTGAGTTTGTGTGGGTGTTCATAACCAAAAAAATTTTTTTCCAAATCTTCTGTTATTTTGGTACTCTTGGTTGCGTAGAGATCACTATAAAAAGAATTACACTCTCTTAAAATATCTGAATCATTTGTAAGATTTGCTCCATCTTTAGCCTTGATCTGCATTATTGTCTTTTTTTTTGCAGTGGCGATTTTCAAGGTTCAGGAAATATTTGTTATTTTTCTCACCTTCATTATACCACCTCGCTTTGGATCCAATTATGGCTCCTTTGTTTTGTATTCAATAATGTTTTCTAATTTCCTTTTCTTCACCCTCAATTGTTCAGCAAGAGCTTCTTTGCCGTTGTTTATACAGCTCTCAAGTTGTCTTTCAAGAGCGGAAATATCATTTCAATATCAGCTTCGTTGGTCTTCATTTTCTTTATTTTCGCCTTTGAGTATTTAATTGAAGTATCTCTAATTTGAAGCTTAATCATTTCTCATAACAGCACTTCGTCTACTGTTTCGTCACTTTCGTACTGGTTGACCGTTTCAAGAATTGTAGATTTAATTTTGTTTACGTAATCCATTTCTTCCAAGAGTGACGAGTTTAAGGTGATTCCTCAGAAATAAAAGTTACCGATGAATTTTTTTGAAACTTTCCCTGAATGTCCTCTACCAAGCACTGTTTCGAAAAATAAAATAAAAATGATGGGTCACCATTCTCGTTTAAGAGATGCGATGAGCCAATCTTACCCCATTTATGCATGTACTCGTGCTAATCACGCGCGTTATTCATCGGTACAAGTAACATTTTGCGGTAGCTCATAAAAGGGTCTATAAAAATAATACGTGGAAAAAAAATTGACAGGAAGAAAGTGTCGAGCATATAGAACAATATCATATAAAATTTGTGGAAACGTCACACTATTTAAAACGACGTGGACATAAAGAGTTCGTAGAGTCGTTATTTTCGCGTTCAAAATTTGCTTCGCAGTGTAACGGCTTTGTGCACTTTTTCACCTATATCTTTTTTTCCTTCCGATAAAATTTTTTAGTTCTTTTTTAAATTAAGGAGGATAGTATGTACACTGTCATTATGCAATAAGAAATATAGGTGACCATGCTCGTTTAAAAGAAAACGAGCATTTATTTCGCTGTCAAGCTTAGCTTGAGGGAAATTTCTTTCGTTTTGTACGTGCACGCGCTAATTTGCACGCGCTAATGACGTGAAAATCTTGCGCGGTAGGGATGCGCAATGCAATACTGAGGAATCACCTTAATTTCCAAAGACCTGGTCCTCTGGGATGGGTCTGGTAATTAATAACGATGTTGCATAAAGAATGGTCCGTTTGGTAGCCGGGAAGGATATCAGCTTTTAAAATTCTTCCAGCGAGACTTACACTTACGAGGAAAAAGTCTAACCGACAATGTATTTCAGGCTTGTTTTGTCTCCATGTGTATCTTCTCCCGTCTGGGTTTAAGTCCCGCCATATATCAGTAAGATCAAGATTATCCCGAATATTTTGAATCACTTTCAAGGCGTTTCGGTGCGTCGTTGATTTACCGCCCTTTTTGTCCTTCTTGACATCCATAACAAGATTGAAACCCCCCCCCCCCCAAGAATAATTTCCTCACACCTAAACATTGTCATTTGTTCACGAATATTTTGGAAGAAAAAGGGGTCGTCTTTGTTAGGAGCATAAATATTACAGATCGTTAAGATTTGCTCACCGACCTCTAAATCAATAATAATGTACCTTCGTTCCTTATCACAAGTTTGCCTCAAAACCTTGAAGGCAAAGTTGTTGTTGAAAAGGATAGCGACACCTACTTTGTTGCTTGCAAAGCCGCTGAAAAAAGCCGTATAGCCCCATTCTGCGGCCCAAGTCTCAAAGGACCTTTCAGTACAATGGACCTCTTGTAGCATATAAATAGAAAACTTTTTCTTTGTTAGCCACTGAAAAATTTCTCTTCGTTTTTCATTGTTATCCAAGCCTCGCACGTTAAGAGATGAAATTGTTATGTTAGACATTGAAAGCTCTATTGAAACTTAAATAAAATAGTTGGGTTTCATACATAATAGATTTTCCCACTCGATACACTGCACACCAAAATAGAGGCAAAAGATTAATAAAAACATAACTAAACAAAAATGCATCAATAACAACACCGATTACATTAAACCTAAAAAACATACTCAGTTTGAGAAGGTCTCCATGGCAAGCCAAAGCACATCTTTACGTGAAGAGATGTCAAGCCTCTTGTCGCAAGATCATTCTTGTAATTATTCAATCTGTCTGTTCGTAATCATGGTATGTATCTCTGACCGTTGATGTATAGTTTATCGTAGACCAATTTGGCGTCGCGCCCCTCTTTCTTTGCATCTTTTAAAACTCTCACTAGCCTCTTCCTATTTCTACAATCTCTCGCGGGAAATCTTGTGAAATTCCGAAGGCTGTTCCAGCAAGAGAACGAGCGTTTGATAGTACGAGTTCTTTATTCTTATAGAAACTAAACTTTGCTATGATCGGGCGCGGCTTCTCTCCATTTGCATTTCGTTTACCAAGTCGATGTGCACGTTCCATTGAAATTCCATCTATATCGTCTTATCTCAACTTCAATTCGTCTTCTAGAAAGGAGTAAAGCAGCAATTCAGTCTTGGCGCTAGTTTCATTCACTTCTTCAGGAATACCATAAAATATCAAGTTATTTCTACGACTGTGGCTTTCAAGTTTCAAGTTTCAAGTTTTCAAGTTTTTATTATTTTACACTGTTTACAGACGTGATACAACTTAATATAACATAGTTTACAATTATATAGAAATAAAAAAATACAAACAAAAGTTAACCAGAAAAGAAACACTATTTAATCGTGTACAGTGACCAAAGTAGCTAATGAGCTTTCGAGTTGGTCACTGTCATGTGAGAGATAAATTTTCTAATTTTATTGCGCGTTCCTTCTCGAAGCTGGCACTTTTTGTTAAGTTGTTCACACCTTTCTCCAGCTCAGATATCTTCTTTGCCTGAGTATCGACTCGTACAGCCAGAATTTTGATAGACTCGTGAGCGAACTCGAGGCTTTTTTCTAAATCAGCGTTTACTTTTTCCAACTGCTTTTGCTTTTCTTTAATCGCGTCGATTTCTTCCATCCGCGCCAGAACCAGGTCAAATTTACGGTTCATCGCAATTATACTGTCGGCCATATTGCGACAACCACCGCAGGTTTCGTTGACTTCGTTATGTTCGGTTTGTGAGCCTGATTCTTTTCTCCTGGCCCTCTTTCGACCTGTCTCTGGAACTTCGTTCCCCGTTTGGTCTGTCATAGTTAGTGCTTTTGTCAAGCGGAGAAGTTATTAAGCCATTTGGAGCGAGAGACTCGCAGACATCAAAAAGTTTCGTCCGTCCGCTCTGGAGGTCGGTCCCAATGAATGGTTATGAAAGTGCTTTGTTGTATGTTGTTGTTCACTTTTTTGGCCTTGACGGCGCACAAAACACAATAGTTGTTTACTCAGTACTGAGGAACTAACCAATAGAAACGTGTTGGTTACGTTCATCTATCGCTGACAAGCTTTTGGAAACAAGTAGAGACTAGCCGGCAGGAAGAATACGAGAGAACTCGTAATAAACAGAAGTACCCAACGAAACCGCTCCACAAAATATCCGCTCCACAGGCCCATGTTTTTCTGGCTGGCAAATTTTTAATTGTTTAACTGGCTGGTAATATTTTTTTGTTTTTACGAAATCTTGCTGGGAGATCAACTCCAAAATAAATTTGCTTGGGATTCTAATTACTTTTTATGCTGCTGGCTCGAAACTGCAAATCGATTGCGCTCTGGCTGACGTTTGATTACTGGAATCTTTCCGTACCGGAAGCTCCCGACGTTTCTGCTAGTGTATGGCAAGCCAAATGTAGCAATATTCAATACTGCTATATTTATTCAATTCAATCCTTATTCATTCAATTTAATTTTCATATTTATTTAATTTAATCCTCGTTTATTCAATTCAATTGCTATAGTCATTCTATTCAATCCTTATTCATTTAATTCAATTTTCAGATCCATTCAATTTAATTTTTGTATTCTTTTGATTCAGTTTCAATAGTGGTTCAATTTAATTTCTGTATATTCATTTAATTCAATTTTCATATTCATTCAATTCAATTTTCATATTCATTCAATTCAATTTTCATATTCATTCAATTCAATTTTCATATTCATTCAATTCAATTTTCATATTCATTCAATTCAATCCGTCTTTATTCATTCAATGTTCGCACTCATTGATTCAATTTGGGGGTCTGGGTCAAGAGGGAAATTAGGACTTATAGTAAAGATGGCGGACGAAGATTCATAAGTGAAGAGTTTCTTTGAGCATGACATAAGCAGGACCGAGGAAATTCTGAGTCAAGATTCATTTGCTGGCAGTACGTGAACGCCACATATCTGAGGTTTTAACTCAGATCTCTTAGAGAGAACGGTTAGATTACCAAGTCAGTTGGCGACCGACGAAATTGATGTAAGAGTGGTGTTTTCGGCTTTGAGAATTTCCGGCTAACTACACAATACAGGGCCACCTATTTACATCTCATTGAATCACAAAGTGCCTATTGTAGTTTGCTTCGTTCTTCAAAATATTTTGCCACATGTTAAACAGGTGACCCGAAGTGGCCCTGCATTCTGTAGTTGCTCCCAAAAATTTATATTGTGCTCATGTTATGTTAAATTTTTGGAGAAAGAGGATGATTCCAGAAAGCTGTGAGTTATTTTTATTATCATGTCTATGGCGATTAAGGGACATTTCAGATTTGCAGAGTAGAGGAATTATCGCAGTTTAGTAACAGAAACTACCTTTTAGTTTACAGAAACGGTCAGTGCTTGTTGAAATTTTAAAAAGGGTTGCCGTATGGATGAGAACTTGTTGTTGAGGATATTGCCTTGTGACTGGAAAATGTTCCTGTTGTAAATTACGAAGTTTGTGCATGAACATCTAGCTAGAAATTGTACATTGTACACCACTCTCAAATACATGTGACTGAAATATTCCTTGGTGAAAAATCATCTGTTTTTAGAGGATGAGAGATAATCTTACCTCCTTTATCAATGGCCATGGGACTACTATTTACTAGTTTTCCTGAGCATTTAATTTTCACTTTTATTGAGGGGAGGTATTAGGTGCAAAGACCCAGCCTTCAACCATGTCTAGATCTGAAAGTACTTGGTACCCCTTAGTTGCCCCTTCAGGGTTTTGGCCCACTAACCAAGACATAATGGGGCATTGTTAAAGAACAAAATCTGAGAATAACCCCTCCCCCTGGTAAACCACTGATATGTTACAATGTGAAGCGAATTTGCTATGGATTTACCAATATTATCACAAGCGATTTTGCCCTAATTTCTGCACTTCAATCTGGAGACACTCAGTATAAATGTCTATACCAAAACTAGAAGACTCTTGCAAACGATCAACGAGTTTATAGATATATGGGTTGTGAGTTCATCATTATTGATGTTTGATAGCTGAACAGGGAGCACCTCAACGTTGTTGTCAGATTCTTAAAGAGGTGTCTGTCCTTCAGGATGCTCACCATAAAATGCAAGTCTTCAGGGTCATCATCAAGGTTACCAATTGCAAGTGGATTGCATGGGTTCATCATTCCATTCCACCACATCTGATTCGGGGACCAGTTGTGCTCGGTTTGAGCAGGATGGTCATTCAAAGGGACCATCCATTCAGGTAAGGCACAGTTTGTTCTTCTTAAATGATTTTCTATATCTAAAAGCCCAGTTTGTTCCATCGCTCAAAATGTCTAGTAAAGCACATGGCAAATACATCTGAAAATATCCCTCCAAAGCCTTTCGATATGATTCTCTGGTTCCTTGTCGATGACCAAGCAATAAAACTAATACGACCCTCACCACAGACTGCAATCATCGTATCACATACTGCAGTGTTCTCCTCACCACAGTCTACTCTAATGCGGAATGGCCACAATCCATCATCTCTTTCTATATCATTTTAGTATTCTTTTTAGTATCACTTTCAAAGAGATGCTAAAGGCACGGCCCCTCTCAAAGCTCTGGTTTGCCTTGGAGTCGATCCGAGCTTCAAGCTCTTCCTATACTGCTCCTTTGTACAGTGGTCACCCCACTGGTCCTACACTACTGATGAACCATGACGTGCTAGGAAGTCGTGAATAGTACTCTCTATTTCTTCATCGGTCCATGGTGCTGAAGACGGATAAATTGAAAAAAAAAATTCTATAGGTCACATAACGAAATTCAGCGCATTATTTCCCACGTGAAGCCCTGGCCTTTGTATAAATCCTTTAGTACCTCGGGCGGATATCTACCGATGGCCTATATCTGGGCGTGGCATTCTTTACTGTTTGACAAGGGAGATTTTGTTTACTCGCGATTGCTTTGATATATTGTTTCTAAAGTGTTGGAGGAAATTCATCAAGTAATTACAGAAACACCACTCTTTACATCAGTTTCGTCGAGGAGGGGGTAACTAGTATGTGTTTCGCCAACTGACTTAGTAATCTTACCGGTTCTCTCTAAGAGATCTTAAGAGATCTGAGTTAAAACCTCAGATATGTGGCGTTCACGTACTGCCAGCAAGTGAACCCTTGACTCAGAATTTCACTCGGTCCTGCTTATGTCATGCTCAAAGCAACTGCTTCACTTTGATCTTCGTTCGCCGCCATCTTTACTATAAGTCCTAATTTCCCTTCTTGACCC
The DNA here is from genome assembly GCA_019787425.1 of Platygyra sinensis. Lineage (NCBI taxonomy): Eukaryota > Metazoa > Cnidaria > Anthozoa > Scleractinia > Merulinidae > Platygyra > Platygyra sinensis. Next base: position 11,821 of record JAHPZR010008220.1, read on the forward strand.
CAGACCCCCAATTGAATCAATGAGTGGCGAACATTGAAATGAATAATAGACGGATTAATTGATGAATATAAAAGTGAATTGAATGAATATTGAAACATTGAATTGACTGACATATGAAACTTTGATTGAATGAATATGAAAATTGAATCTCGAATGATATGAAAATTGAATTTAATGAATATGGAAAATTGAATTGAATGAAGTAGAAATTTGAATTGAATGAAGATCCAGAAATTAGACTTGAACCACTATTGAAACCGAATCGCAAAGACTACAAAAATTTTAATTGAATGGATCTGAAAATTGATTAATGAATAAGGATTGAATAGAATAACTGTAGCAATTGAATTGAATGAACGAGGATTAAATTGAATAAATATGAAAATTAAATTTGAATGAATAAGGATTGAATTGAATAAATATAGCAATATTGAATATTGCTACATTTGGCTTGCCCATAACTAGGTGTGTTTGCCAGGTTACTGTCCGTTTCTTTTTTTATAATGACAAAGGGAAATGCAACCACACTATTGGCCCCACTTTTGGTCAGGACATTCGATTTCAAAAGCCGCGGGTGGTGATGTAATAGAGCTTACAGTGATCTGGGCGGGGTAAAAGGAAGTTTTGAGCGCTGCTCTGGTGAGAGGTCTTTCTGGTCTTCCTTGATTCACCCTTATTTATTCATTCCGCATCAAATTTTGCTTGGCTGAGTGGTGTTATAGCAGCTTTTTGTTTCATCTTCTCTGTAACTAGAGGATTATCATAGCAGAGAGACTACTAATTTTGGCGATTCCTTGGTTCTGACAGCAACGACCAACTTCGAGTAGGTGAGTTTTCTATTCACATATTTATGCATTTTCTGTAGACTTCATAACCGATGAAAATTTGAAATTTAGTATTTTTCGTTATCTTTAGTGTCGCGCAGCTTCTGCTGTAGTTGGGCAAGTTCGTGCTATTGCCATTTATAAAAGTCTGCGTTTCCTGTGCTGGTTTCAGACGTTTGCTGAGGTAGGTCACCGTTAAACATTATATTTACAGTATGTTCCTATATATGTCAATCTAAATATTCTGTTCAGTTATTTCCTCGCGAAATGTTGTTTTCTCTTAAGCGCCTAAATCTCGCAGTTTCTGGGTTTCCATCCACCGTGAAGCCATACGCAGAACTCCTCAAAGGCAACCTTGTCCTCTGTCAGCCGGCATCTATATTAATATTTGCGGTTGCGGGTGAAACTGTGTAAATGAAGCGTGAAAGTATACAAAAACAATGAGTCAGGAATGCCTGGAATTTATCCATATCTAATATCAGACCCTCGACATTTTATTTTTTTACAATTTTCATTTTTTTTCTTTTTTTATGGACCCTCGACATTTTATCCTCGACCCTCGACCCTCGACCCACAAGTCATACACGTTTGTTGATTTGTTATATTTCCATTTCGTTGCCTGAATATTACTAGCTCTTTTCATTTAGGCTACGACCTGTCCCTTTATTCTTAGTCCGTCGACCATGACACGAAATAGCCCCGCGTAGCAAGCGTTCAAGCGAGTAAAGAGCTCGTTATCGTATTCGCACGGCCAGAATACGAGAACATGATAACAGCTCTGCGCTGGCTTGCGAGCGCAGTCTAGAAGCATGTGAGCATGCAAGAACAAAAACGCGCGAGCGAAAAATCGAGAGTGGCAAGACGCGTGCGAAAAGAACAATTATGACCTTTAACGGCCTCTTTTTCGCATTCCTCACCGCTCTCAATTTTCCACTCGCGCTCTTTTCATTCCACGAAAGAGAAACGTCTTCGCAGTGTCTTCGCGGTGTGCCGCCGCGCTTGGCTGATATATTCCGGTATGGTTCCAAAAATTATTTTGATAAATATAAGAAGCGGCTTTGTTTTGGGATAAAACCACCACATCCGGTCCATTTGGCGAAAACAAAGACATGACGTTCATGACGGCTTCTTTTTGTTGTGTGAAGCAAATCATTTCTGTCGCATCCCATAGAAAAATTTATCCTGACCAGGATGTTGGGAAACACAATGCGTTACAGCTGCAAAGATAAGTTCCTTTGTCTAGTCTGGGTGCCAGGGGTTTTTTTTGCGAACTACTGTAGAAGCCAGGATCGTGGAGAGAGTTTTTTGGACACTCACTGCCCGCGATAAATACTGATTAACATTGTATCTCGTTACCCGCCGGCCTTAGGCTTTTGTACATTATGCTAGCATTTTTTCGAGCATTCTAGTGAGGCAAAAGCATTGAGCATTATTCGAGCATTTTAGTGCCATTTTCCTGGAAAATTAATAGTTTTTTCTACAGAATATAGAAAAAAAACATTATTTTTACGAGAAAATGAAGACTTTTCTTAACCTGTTCACTCAAGTGTCAACGAAAGGTGACAAGGGATTAATAGAGCAACACATCATTCAGAAAATTATCTTCTAGTGTATTAAACTTTTACATACGTTGTTATAAACTATTTATATTAAGTATACATTTTTGTTAAGCACTTTGAAACTGTTAATTGTGTTAAGACGTTAAGTTTATGAAAATTTAAAAACCTTCATGTATGAGCATTACCCGAGCATTTTAGTGACATTTTTGGCGGAAACCGAGCATTTTAGTGGAAAAAACTGGAGCATTAAGGTGGAGCATTTTAGCGGGGAAATAAAAGCATAATGTACAAAGGCCTAGAGGGTATACCAGAATCTCATATCCCGGAACGATGAAAATGTCACTAAAATGCTCGGGTACTGGCTCATACATGAAGGTTTTTAAATTTTCATAAACTTAACGTCTTAACACAATTAACAGTTTCAAAGTGCTTAACAAAAATGTATACTTAATATAAATAGTTTATAACAACGTATGTAAAAGTTTAATACACTAGAAGATAATTTTCTGAATGATGTGTTGCTCTATTAATCCCTTGTCACCTTTCGTTGACACTTGAGTGAACAGGTTAAGAAAAGTCTTCATTTTCTCGTAAAAATAATGTTTTTTTTTCTATATTCTGTAGGAAAAACTATTAATTTTCCAGGAAAATGCACTAAAATGCTCGAATAATGCTCAATGCTTTTGCCTCACTAGAATGCTCGAAAAATGCTAGCATAATGTACAAAAGCCTAAGGCCGGCGGGTAACGAGATACAATGTTAATCAGTATTTATCGCGGGCAGTGAGTGTCCAAAAAACTCTCTCCACGATCCTGGCTTCTACAGTAGTTCGCAAAAAAAACCCTGGCACCCAGACTAGACAAAGGAACTTATCTTTGCAGCTGTAACGCATTGTGTTTCCCAACATCCTGGTCAGGATAAATTTTTCTATGGGATGCGACAGAAATGATTTGCTTCACACAACAAAAAGAAGCCGTCATGAACGTCATGTCTTTGTTTTCGCCAAATGGACCGGATGTGGTGGTTTTATCCCAAAACAAAGCCGCTTCTTATATTTATCAAAATAATTTTTGGAACCATACCGGAATATATCAGCCAAGCGCGGCGGCACACCGCGAAGACACTGCGAAGACGTTTCTCTTTCGTGGAATGAAAAGAGCGCGAGTGGAAAATTGAGAGCGGTGAGGAATGCGAAAAAGAGGCCGTTAAAGGTCATAATTGTTCTTTTCGCACGCGTCTTGCCACTCTCGATTTTTCGCTCGCGCGTTTTTGTTCTTGCATGCTCACATGCTTCTAGACTGCGCTCGCAAGCCAGCGCAGAGCTGTTATCATGTTCTCGTATTCTGGCCGTGCGAATACGATAACGAGCTCTTTACTCGCTTGAACGCTTGCTACGCGGGGCTATTTCGTGTCATGGTCGACGGACTAAGAATAAAAGGGACAGGTCGTAGCCTAAATGAAAAGAGCTAGTAATATTCAGGCAACGAAATGGAAATATAACAAATCAACAAACGTGTATGACTTGTGGGTCGAGGGTCGAGGGTCGAGGATAAAATGTCGAGGGTCCATAAAAAAAGAAAAAAAATGAAAATTGTAAAAAAATAAAATGTCGAGGGTCTGATATTAGATATGGATAAATTCCAGGCATTCCTGACTCATTGTTTTTGTATACTTTCACGCTTCATTTACACAGTTTCACCCGCAACCGCAAATATTAATATAGATGCCGGCTGACAGAGGACAAGGTTGCCTTTGAGGAGTTCTGCGTATGGCTTCACGGTGGATGGAAACCCAGAAACTGCGAGATTTAGGCGCTTAAGAGAAAACAACATTTCGCGAGGAAATAACTGAACAGAATATTTAGATTGACAATATAGGGAAATACTGTAAATATAATGTTTAACGGTGACCTACCTCAGCAAACGTCTGAAACCAGCACAGGAAACGCAGCTTTTATAAATGGCAATAGCACGAACTTGCCCAACTACAGCAGAACCTGCGCGACACTAAAGATAACGAAAAATACTAAATTTCAAATTTTCATCGGTTATGAAGTCTACAGAAAATGCATAAATATGTGAATAGAAAACTCACCTACTCGAAGTTGGTCGTTGCTGTCAGAACCAAAGGAATCGCCAAAATTAGTAGTCTCTCTGCTATGATAATCCTCTAGTACAGAGAAGATGAAACAAAAAGCTGCTATAACACCACTCAGCCAAGCAAAATTTGATGCGGAATTGAATAAATAAGGGTGAATCAAGGAAAGACCAGAAAGACCTCTCACCAGAGCAGCGCCAAAACTCCTCTACCCCGCCAGATCACTGTAAGCTCTATTACATCACCACCCGCGGCTTTTGAAATCGAATGCCGACCAAAGTGGCCAATAGTGGTGCATTTCCTTTGTTATTATAAAAAAAGAACGACAGTAACATGGCAAACACACTAGTTATGGCAAGCCAAATGTTAGAATATTCAATATTGCTAATTATGTTAATGTTCAATTCAATCCTTATTCATGTCAAATTTAATTTTCATATTTATTCAATTTAATCCTCGTTGCATTCAATTCATTTTGCTACAGTTATTCTATTCAATCCTTATTCATTTTAATTCAATTTTCAGATCCATTCAATTTAATTTTTGTATTCTTTTGATTCAGTTTCAATAGTGGTTCAATCTAATTTCTGTATATTCATTCAATTCAATTTCTACTTCATTCAATTCAATTTCATATTCATAATTCAATTTTCATATCATTCAATTCAATTTTCATATTCATTCAATCATTTCATATTCATCAATTCAATTTTCAATATTCATTCATTCAATTTTCTATTCTCATTAATCCGTCTTTTATTCATTCAATGTTCGCACTCATTGATTCAATTGGGGGTCTGGGGTCAAGAGGGAAATTAGGACTTATAGTAAAGATGGCGGACGAAGATTCATAAGTGAAGAGTTTCTTTGAGCATGACATAAGCAGGACCGAGGAAATTCTGAGTCAGGGTTCACTTGCTGGCAGTACGTGAACGCCACATATCTGAGGTTTTAACTCAGATCTCTTAGATCTCTTAGAGAGAACGGTAAGATTACTAAGTCAGTTGGCGAAACATACTAGTTACCGACGAAACTGATGTAAAGAGTGGTGTTTCTGAATTACTTGAGAATTTCCTCCAACACTTTAGAAACAATATATCAAGCAATCGCGAGTAACAAATATCCCTTGTCAAACAGTAAAGAATGCACGCCCAGATATAGGCCATCGGTAGATATCCGCCCGAGGTACTAAAGGATTTACAAAGGCCAGGCTTCATGTGGGAATAATGCGCTGATTTCGTTATTTGACCTAGAACATTTATCCGTCTTCAGCACCATGACGATGAAGAAATAGACAGTACTATTCACGACTTCATAGCACGTCATGGTTCATCAGTAGTGTAGACCAGTGGGGACACTGTACAAAGGAGCAGTATAGGAGAGCTTGAACTGGATAGACTCCAAGGCAAACAGAGCTTTGAGGTGGGGTGCTTTAGCATCTCTTTGAAAGTGATACTAAAGAATACTAAAATGATATAGAAAGAGATGATCGATTGTGGCCATTCCGCAGTAGAGTAGACTGTGGTGAGGAGAACACTGCAGTATGTGATACGATGATTGCAGTCTGTGGTGAGGGTCGTATTAGTTTTATTGCTTGGTCATCGACAAGGAACCAGAGAATCATATCGAAAGGCTTTGGAGGGATATTTTCAGATGTATTTGCCATGTGCTTTACTAGACATTTTGAGCGATGGAACAAACTGGGCTTTTAGATATAGAAAATCATTTAAGAAGAACAAACTGTGCCTTACCTGAATGGATGGTCCCTTTGAATGACCATCCTGCTCAAACCGAGCACAACTGGTCCCCGAATCAGATGTGGTGGAATGGAATGATGAACCCATGCAATCCACTTGCAATTGGTAACCTTGATGATGACCCTGAAGACTTGCATTTTATGGTGAGCATCCTGAAGGACAGACACCTCTTTAAGAATCTGACAACAACGTTGAGGTGCTCCCTGTTCAGCTATCAAACATCAATAATGATGAACTCACAACCCATATATCTATAAACTCGTTGATCGTTTGCAAGAGTCTTCTAGTTTTGGTATAGACATTTATACTGAGTGTCTCCAGATTGAAGTGCAGAAATTAGGGCAAAATCGCTTGTGATAATATTGGTAAATCCATAGCAAATTCGCTTCACATTGTAACATATCAGTGGTTTACCAGGGGGAGGGTTATTCTCAGATTTTGTTCTTTAACAATGCCCCATTATGTCTTGGTTAGTGGGCCAAAACCCTGAAGGGGCAACTAAGGGGTACCAAGTACTTTCAGATCTAGACATGGTTGAAGGCTGGGTCTTTGCACCTAATACCTCCCCTCAATAAAAGTGAAAATTAAATGCTCAGGAAAACTAGTAAATAGTAGTCCCATGGCCATTGATAAAGGAGGTAAGATTATCTCTCATCCTCTAAAAACAGATGATTTTTCACCAAGGAATATTTCAGTCACATGTATTTGAGAGTGGTGTACAATGTACAATTTCTAGCTAGATGTTCATGCACAAACTTCGTAATTTACAACAGGAACATTTTCCAGTCACAAGGCAATATCCTCAACAACAAGTTCTCATCCATACGGCAACCCTTTTTAAAATTTCAACAAGCACTGACCGTTTCTGTAAACTAAAAGGTAGTTTCTGTTACTAAACTGCGATAATTCCTCTACTCTGCAAATCTGAAATGTCCCTTAATCGCCATAGACATGATAATAAAAATAACTCACAGCTTTCTGGAATCATCCTCTTTCTCCAAAAATTTAACATAACATGAGCACAATATAAATTTTTGGGAGCAACTACAGAATGCAGGGCCACTTCGGGTCACCTGTTTAACATGTGGCAAAATATTTTGAAGAACGAAGCAAACTACAATAGGCACTTTGTGATTCAATGAGATGTAAATAGGTGGCCCTGTATTGTGTAGTTAGCCGGAAATTCTCAAAGCCGAAAACACCACTCTTACATCAATTTCGTCGGTCGCCAACTGACTTGGTAATCTAACCGTTCTCTCTAAGAGATCTGAGTTAAAACCTCAGATATGTGGCGTTCACGTACTGCCAGCAAATGAATCTTGACTCAGAATTTCCTCGGTCCTGCTTATGTCATGCTCAAAGAAACTCTTCACTTATGAATCTTCGTCCGCCATCTTTACTATAAGTCCTAATTTCCCTCTTGACCCAGACCCCAAATTGAATCAATGAGTGCGAACATTGAATGAATAAAGACGGATTGAATTGAATGAATATGAAAATTGAATTGAATGAATATGAAAATTGAATTGAATGAATATGAAAATTGAATTGAATGAATATGAAAATTGAATTGAATGAATATGAAAATTGAATTAAATGAATATACAGAAATTAAATTGAACCACTATTGAAACTGAATCAAAAGAATACAAAAATTAAATTGAATGGATCTGAAAATTGAATTAAATGAATAAGGATTGAATAGAATGACTATAGCAATTGAATTGAATAAACGAGGATTAAATTAAATAAATATGAAAATTAAATTGAATGAATAAGGATTGAATTGAATAAATATAGCAGTATTGAATATTGCTACATTTGGCTTGCCATACACTAGCAGAAACGTCGGGAGCTTCCGGTACGGAAAGATTCCAGTAATCAAACGTCAGCCAGAGCGCAATCGATTTGCAGTTTCGAGCCAGCAGCATAAAAAGTAATTAGAATCCCAAGCAAATTTATTTTGGAGTTGATCTCCCAGCAAGATTTCGTAAAAACAAAAAAATATTACCAGCCAGTTAAACAATTAAAAATTTGCCAGCCAGAAAAACATGGGCCTGTGGAGCGGATATTTTGTGGAGCGGTTTCGTTGGGTACTTCTGTTTATTACGAGTTCTCTCGTATTCTTCCTGCCGGCTAGTCTCTACTTGTTTCCAAAAGCTTGTCAGCGATAGATGAACGTAACCAACACGTTTCTATTGGTTAGTTCCTCAGTACTGAGTAAACAACTATTGTGTTTTGTGCGCCGTCAAGGCCAAAAAAGTGAACAACAACATACAACAAAGCACTTTCATAACCATTCATTGGGACCGACCTCCAGAGCGGACGGACGAAACTTTTTGATGTCTGCGAGTCTCTCGCTCCAAATGGCTTAATAACTTCTCCGCTTGACAAAAGCACTAACTATGACAGACCAAACGGGGAACGAAGTTCCAGAGACAGGTCGAAAGAGGGCCAGGAGAAAAGAATCAGGCTCACAAACCGAACATAACGAAGTCAACGAAACCTGCGGTGGTTGTCGCAATATGGCCGACAGTATAATTGCGATGAACCGTAAATTTGACCTGGTTCTGGCGCGGATGGAAGAAATCGACGCGATTAAAGAAAAGCAAAAGCAGTTGGAAAAAGTAAACGCTGATTTAGAAAAAAGCCTCGAGTTCGCTCACGAGTCTATCAAAATTCTGGCTGTACGAGTCGATACTCAGGCAAAGAAGATATCTGAGCTGGAGAAAGGTGTGAACAACTTAACAAAAAGTGCCAGCTTCGAGAAGGAACGCGCAATAAAATTAGAAAATTTATCTCTCACATGACAGTGACCAACTCGAAAGCTCATTAGCTACTTTGGTCACTGTACACGATTAAATAGTGTTTCTTTTCTGGTTAACTTTTGTTTGTATTTTTTTATTTCTATATAATTGTAAACTATGTTATATTAAGTTGTATCACGTCTGTAAACAGTGTAAAATAATAAAAACTTGAAAACTTGAAACTTGAAACTTGAAAGCCACAGTCGTAGAAATAACTTGATATTTTATGGTATTCCTGAAGAAGTGAATGAAACTAGCGCCAAGACTGAATTGCTGCTTTACTCCTTTCTAGAAGACGAATTGAAGTTGAGATAAGACGATATAGATGGAATTTCAATGGAACGTGCACATCGACTTGGTAAACGAAATGCAAATGGAGAGAAGCCGCGCCCGATCATAGCAAAGTTTAGTTTCTATAAGAATAAAGAACTCGTACTATCAAACGCTCGTTCTCTTGCTGGAACAGCCTTCGGAATTTCACAAGATTTCCCGCGAGAGATTGTAGAAATAGGAAGAGGCTAGTGAGAGTTTTAAAAGATGCAAAGAAAGAGGGGCGCGACGCCAAATTGGTCTACGATAAACTATACATCAACGGTCAGAGATACATACCATGATTACGAACAGACAGATTGAATAATTACAAGAATGATCTTGCGACAAGAGGCTTGACATCTCTTCACGTAAAGATGTGCTTTGGCTTGCCATGGAGACCTTCTCAAACTGAGTATGTTTTTTAGGTTTAATGTAATCGGTGTTGTTATTGATGCATTTTTGTTTAGTTATGTTTTTATTAATCTTTTGCCTCTATTTTGGTGTGCAGTGTATCGAGTGGGAAAATCTATTATGTATGAAACCCAACTATTTTATTTAAGTTTCAATAGAGCTTTCAATGTCTAACATAACAATTTCATCTCTTAACGTGCGAGGCTTGGATAACAATGAAAAACGAAGAGAAATTTTTCAGTGGCTAACAAAGAAAAAGTTTTCTATTTATATGCTACAAGAGGTCCATTGTACTGAAAGGTCCTTTGAGACTTGGGCCGCAGAATGGGGCTATACGGCTTTTTTCAGCGGCTTTGCAAGCAACAAAGTAGGTGTCGCTATCCTTTTCAACAACAACTTTGCCTTCAAGGTTTTGAGGCAAACTTGTGATAAGGAACGAAGGTACATTATTATTGATTTAGAGGTCGGTGAGCAAATCTTAACGATCTGTAATATTTATGCTCCTAACAAAGACGACCCCTTTTTCTTCCAAAATATTCGTGAACAAATGACAATGTTTAGGTGTGAGGAAATTATTCTTGGGGGGGGGGGGGTTTCAATCTTGTTATGGATGTCAAGAAGGACAAAAAGGGCGGTAAATCAACGACGCACCGAAACGCCTTGAAAGTGATTCAAAATATTCGGGATAATCTTGATCTTACTGATATATGGCGGGACTTAAACCCAGACGGGAGAAGATACACATGGAGACAAAACAAGCCTGAAATACATTGTCGGTTAGACTTTTTCCTCGTAAGTGTAAGTCTCGCTGGAAGAATTTTAAAAGCTGATATCCTTCCCGGCTACCAAACGGACCATTCTTTATGCAACATCGTTATTAATTACCAGACCCATCCCAGAGGACCAGGTCTTTGGAAATTAAGGTGATTCCTCAGTATTGCATTGCGCATCCCTACCGCGCAAGATTTTCACGTCATTAGCGCGTGCAAATTAGCGCGTGCACGTACAAAACGAAAGAAATTTCCCTCAAGCTAAGCTTGACAGCGAAATAAATGCTCGTTTTCTTTTAAACGAGCATGGTCACCTATATTTCTTATTGCATAATGACAGTGTACATACTATCCTCCTTAATTTAAAAAAGAACTAAAAAATTTTATCGGAAGGAAAAAAAGATATAGGTGAAAAAGTGCACAAAGCCGTTACACTGCGAAGCAAATTTTGAACGCGAAAATAACGACTCTACGAACTCTTTATGTCCACGTCGTTTTAAATAGTGTGACGTTTCCACAAATTTTATATGATATTGTTCTATATGCTCGACACTTTCTTCCTGTCAATTTTTTTTCCACGTATTATTTTTATAGACCCTTTTATGAGCTACCGCAAAATGTTACTTGTACCGATGAATAACGCGCGTGATTAGCACGAGTACATGCATAAATGGGGTAAGATTGGCTCATCGCATCTCTTAAACGAGAATGGTGACCCATCATTTTTATTTTATTTTTCGAAACAGTGCTTGGTAGAGGACATTCAGGGAAAGTTTCAAAAAAATTCATCGGTAACTTTTATTTCTGAGGAATCACCTTAAACTCGTCACTCTTGGAAGAAATGGATTACGTAAACAAAATTAAATCTACAATTCTTGAAACGGTCAACCAGTACGAAAGTGACGAAACAGTAGACGAAGTGCTGTTATGAGAAATGATTAAGCTTCAAATTAGAGATACTTCAATTAAATACTCAAAGGCGAAAATAAAGAAAATGAAGACCAACGAAGCTGATATTGAAAATGATATTTCCGCTCTTGAAAGACAACTTGAGAGCTGTATAAACAACGGCAAAGAAGCTCTTGCTGAACAATTGAGGGTGAAGAAAAGGAAATTAGAAAACATTATTGAATACAAAACAAAGGAGCCATAATTGGATCCAAAGCGAGGTGGTATAATGAAGGTGAGAAAAATAACAAATATTTCCTGAACCTTGAAAATCGCCACTGCAAAAAAAAAGACAATAATGCAGATCAAGGCTAAAGATGGAGCAAATCTTACAAATGATTCAGATATTTTAAGAGAGTGTAATTCTTTTTATAGTGATCTCTACGCAACCAAGAGTACCAAAATAACAGAAGATTTGGAAAAAAATTTTTTTGGTTATGAACACCCACACAAACTCAACAAAATTGATAAGGAAAAATTCGAGGGCCCCTTATCTGAAAGAGAATGTTTCGAAGCTGTCCAGTCAATGGAATCCGGTAAATCACCTGGTACAGACGGTCTCCCTGCTGAATTCTACAAAGTTTTCAGGAAAGATGTATCTACCTTTCTTATAAGTGCTCTTAATAAAAGCTATCAAAAAGGAAATCTAGCTATAACTCAGAGGAGGGGTATCATTTCTTTGATTCCGAAAAAGGACAAAGCATTAAACGAATTGAAGAATTGGAGGCCCATAACCTTACTTAACTGTGATTACAAAATTGCATCAAAAGCGATCGCTTCTCGTCTAAAGTCTGTGTTGCCGGATCTTATAGATCACGATCAGACCGGTTTTATGAAAGGCCGTTCTATTGCCGAAAATATTTGTTTGATCAACAATGTTATCTCCTATACTCATTTGAAAGATATTCCTGGATTACTTCTATTCATCGATTTCGAAAAAGCATTCGATACTATTGAATGGACCTTCGTGCGGAAAGCGCTAGAGCATTTTGGTTTTGGTTTTTCTTTAATTAATTGGATTAATTTATTTTATTCTGATATCCAAAGCTGCATAATAAATAATGGATGGTCTGGGGGTTTCTTTCATTTAGGTAGAGGAGTAAGGCAGGGCTGCCCGCTCTCGCCTTATCTATTTATTCTCTGTGCCGAGGTGTTAGCAACGGCTATCAGTCCGGGATCGTTATCATTTTTGATAACCTCACCAAAACAAACCATAAACCAATCGTTGCACAGGATTTCGTTCACGTGACGTTATTTGGTAGCAACAGTGTATAGTCGACGAGGCGCTGCGATGAAAGGAGCTACTCACAACATCACAATGCAGCGTCATTGAATTAAATTTAGGTTTGCTTCATAATAGGTTATGGGATTATGGAATAAAAACAGAAATGTATGGAAGAAAACTGTCTTCGTCCAAAGTTACTGCGAATTTAATTTCCACACCGTGTGATATTTGTTCCGCGAGTAAAATGACACAGCGAAGGTAGACAACAAATATTCTGTTCACAAAAGCGTTGTTTATTGACACTAATATGATAATAGCTTCCATTTTCCCTCAGGCTTCATTTTCTTGGTAGCGGGCGAAGCTGCTTGTTCAACAGTCTGTAGAAAATAAAAACGAAAAAGTAACTGTAAATACATCTTGAAAAGCTGCAACTTAATTTCGTTTAGTTTTGCGTGATAACAAACAGTATAAGTTTAATTCAACAGCCAGGCTCGGCGTAGTAACACGTAAAATGCAAGTAGCTAACATGTTCACGGAATATTTGTTCCTCCAGAGCTAACATTTAGAGAGCTTAAAACATATCTGGCAATACAAACGAGCCGAGAGAGAAGAAACCTGGCAAAAAACAGGGTGTCAAACTCTACAAATTTCACGCTGATTGCAGCGGAAGCCAACCTGACATATGACCTATGTCCTTCCAAAACCACAGGATTTTTGCTTAGCGAAATATTCAAAGATCCCCAGATCGTACCATACAAAAGGGGCAGATCCTTAGAGATATACTAGTTCGAGCAAAACTTCCCAAAGCGGCTATTACACGCGGATAGGAGTTGCGTAGGCCTGTTACCCCATTGTTGTCACTCGCTGAATCCAACGATAAGCTTCATTATATTAATGACTGGTGTGCCAGAAAACTGACCTAGTTTGGCCGGCATTTCTTGAAAATATCTCAGGACCACGAATGTGTGGACATTGAATCTTGGACTCAAAAATATAGGCAACTTACCTTTTAATGCATTTGCCGATTGACCGTCTCAGGCGATAAAAATACCTCACGTACGTCAGGCAAACATTAGGCGGGGATGAATAAAATCGCTGTCCTCTTCAATGTCGATATCATGTCGTTCGAATTCAAGCTTGAATTTTTCTTTAGGTCTTGCAGAAGTCCTTTTTGAATCGAAGACGCAGTCTTGCCACAAAATCGACATAAATTTGCTGTTTTGATTCTATGGGTACCAGTATCCGCCATCTCAATACCTAGGAACACATCAGTTACAGATGTAGATATGGCCGCCGTTACGAACAGCACATCGCAATCAAAACAACCCCGTGCACTTTTTTCACAGATCGTGCACAACACTAAAAAGAGATTAAATCCCAAGTATATAGCGTGAAGATTAACGACATATTTTTTGCGATTGTCGCAAAAATCTGCAAGCAACTTAAATCTAATGACAAAATGAAAAACATACCTGATCTGTATGCAAAATTGCAAGCGCTGTTTCACTTTACGAGTAGCATTTTACATCGTTTACGCTGGTCTTCAGCCGCCATCTTCAAAACACGCGAGGCTCTTCCTTATCTTGGTGCTTCCTGGAAAGATAACAATTATAAAACTTTTAGCTGCATCCCAATTGGTCTATATCATGTCCTCATTACGTACATGTTTTAACTTTCTAAAAGAAATAAATGTTTTGTTCTTCAAATTCCTCTGGGATGAAAAAGGGACAATATAAAACGGTCGGAAATGATTGCTGACTATGGCGATGATGGCCAAAAAATGTTGGACATCATGGCTTTCAATAAGTCTTTAAGATCGCGTGACAGTTGAAGTACATTTTCCGACCATTGTAAATCCAAATAGAGTTTTTGGGATTTTTATCTTTCAAAATGGGGAGGAAAATTAGTTTTTCTTGGAAACCAGGAAAAACGACGCCACCAAATATGATATTAAGGATGACTGCTTTCGAGAACTTATCGAGTTTTGGGTGGACTTCAATTTCAGAGACTCGTTCCTTTCCAAACACGACTTTTGTAGCAGTTTGATATGGAATAACTCTTTAGTCAGAATTGCTAATAGGCCTGTTTTCTATAAGCACTGGGCCAAAGCTGGTGCGCATAATATCAAAGACCTTGTTAACGATGATTTTACGATCATAACTTATAGAGAGTTTAGAGAGAAATATTGCTCATCTGTCTCTTTCCTTGAATTTTATGGAGTGACCTCGGCCATAAGGAGCGCTTTGAAGTCTATGAAATTGAAGACGCAAGATGAAAAAGTTCAGGAGTTTTTGGTGCAAAAACGGATTGCAGCAACCAAGCCGACTAAATTAGCTTATAAAATTCTTATAAGGAAAAATTCTACTCGTCCGCAAAAGAGTCAAGAAAAATGGGTAAAGGACTGTGGCCTTGAAGCGGTAGAGGATTTGAACTGGAGGTCGATTTATTTACTACCAAGGTTGTGTACAATCAGCACTAAGATAAGGAACTTCCACGGTTCAAATTTCTCCACAGACGTATAGCCACGAATACCTTTCTATCTAAAGTGGGAATTTCAGACACTGCTCTTTGCTATCTGTGCAAAACAGACAAGGAGACATTAATCCATCTTTTCTGGGAATGCTCGGTAATAAAAACCTTTTGGGAAAGGGTTCAATGTTTTTTCATCTCAATTCTTTTGATACCAGCCACGCACGTGTTGGATATATATGAATGTTTAGGTTTTAAAGGAGAGAAAGACGATATTTTAGTAAGCCACTGTTTGCTCCTCGCAAGGTATTACATTTATTGCTGTAAATTTAAGAACATCTCTCCATCTATCAGGGAATATGCGCAACAGCTGAAAGAAAACTTAGAGATTGAAAAACAAATATCTACTGTCACGGTTTCCCACAATAAATTTCCGCAGAAGTGGCACAAAATACTTCATACACTATAACTGCTATATAGTTTGCGGGCAGGCTCCAAAGGTAAGCCTGCTCGCAGGTTATACTTTTACTCTCCTTACCGTGATCTTAAGCCTCTAAAAATCAAGCTTGCTAAACGCTGTACCTCTGGGTTTTTTTTTTCCCAAGCTTTTACCTTTTTCTACCCCACTCACTTTTCAGCCTTTTTGTCTTTTGTAACTGTTAATATTTTCTATGTAATTTTTCTTTTCTTTTGCAAATGATGCGAGTTTCTGTTTTGTTGTATTCTTTTACATTGTAAGTAGTGTAAGTAAAACAATGTAAGTTGTATATTAATGAAAAAAAAAAACTTTCATAACCATTCCCCTCTATTAACTATCATCTGGACAAGGCACTGAGATTATTTATATTTGTTTCAATCGTAGTTGTAATAATTATCGATATAAATCATTTAGCTTTTTAGCTTGCCGATAGTTAATTGATAGCAGGCATTTAATTATATCATTGAGTATCCCCGATGTTAATGTCAGATTACAAAAAAAAAATCAAACCAGCATCCCATTAAATCCGGAAATGTTCTGAAAACTGAATAAAGAGATAATAGTCTTGTCGTCAAACTCTGACAAACAATTCCTTAATTTTCTTAACACTGAATACCTCAACGTCCATCCATATTTCGTTTTCTCTCTCTAATTAATGCAATATACAATGGAGTTAAAACTACAAACTGATTACGTTTGCTTCACTCATTCCTGGCATCTGTTCCTTTGAAATATTTGCTTCATATCAGTGTGTGTGATTAGCGTGCGTAGTCTTTTCGTTATCGTTATACAGCCGGTTAATTGTGTCTTTCAATCAGTTGTTTACCGAGACAAGGACTTAGCTTGATTTCAAATATACCTTTAGTGAGATATTAGAAATTGTGCCCTTGTGAAGAAAAAATAAGAGATAAAAAGATAAATTTTGTCACTCAACCTGGCCATGGCGAAGTGGAAAATGTGAAAGCCCATGTTATACATCTTGTAAAAGCCTAATGAAATTAACCCATGATGTAATTATTTTGTTCGCTCTATTTTAGGACCTTTATTTTTTCTGCTTTACAACAATGATATAACTGAATGCATCTAAAATGTTACAGTTAATCATATTTGCCGATGATACCAACGTAATGATATTGAATACTGAGCCAAATAAGCTGTCAATTTGGTTTAGAGCTAACAAGCCGGCTCATTAAACCTAAAAAAAAAAAAACTAAATTTATGGTATTCAAACCAAGTCAAAAACGTAAAAGTCATGATATTCAGCTTTTAATAAATGATTATAAACTTGATCAGGTAAAAGAAACAATTTTCTTGAGAGTAATCCCAGATGAAATTTTAAACTCGAAGTCCGAAATCTCACATGCGGCTAACAAAGTCTCAAAGTCTATCGGAATAATTCGCAAATCTAATTTCTACTTGTCGACAAAATCTCTACGAACATTACATTATTCACTAGTCTAACCATACTTTTTTTTACTGTAACTTAGTTTGGGTCTCCACTTACAAATCTAACCTTGTTCGTCTTGAAATTGTTCAGAAACGAGTGGTGAGAACTATAGCTAAAACCCATTTCTATGCACATACTGATCCAATTTTTAGAAACCTGGGTATTTTAAAATTTCATGACATGGACCTACTACAATTAGGTTATTCATGTACTCTCACCAAAGCCGTACGCTTCCTTTAAAATTCGATTCTAAATTCACCTTACAGAAAGAAATTCATTCGTATCATACAAGAAACTCTCATTTATATCGTTTGCCTCTTTGTCGAACTGACATCAAACAATTTTCCGTTTTTTACCAAGGACCTAAATTTTACAACTCCTTGAGCGAAGTACCGAAATCGTCAACTCGTCCTCCTCCGGTCTCCTTTAAAAAAGC
>JAHPZR010008221.1:0-12500 GCA_019787425.1 Platygyra sinensis
AGAATTCCATATGTGCTATATTTCCCGGTGAAAAAGCGACATACGTCCTAATCCGGTTTGCGTATAGCGTTACTTCACATGTTATGAAAATTATAACCAAGTGCACCGTTCATGTTTCATAAGAATCCACTTGAAGCCAATCAGAGTTGATAGGCACTCTAATGCGCTTCCGAGGAAGCGACAGGGCTTGAAATTAGCCGTCCGACCGCTCCGGTATTGAGTTTGTTTTTTTAATTTTTTTTTTTTTCTTTTTTTCTGTAACTCGATAACATGAGCTTCGTGGCCTTCACTGTTTTACTTCCTTCTTCCGAAAACAGCCATGGAAAATATATCATACAAATATCTTGAGCGCCTAGAACTTCCGTTTGAGTGAATCAATAGCCCATTACAAGCAAACACGAAGGGAAGCCAAATTTAACATCAGAAAGCCCAACAACATTCATAGCGAGGCAACATTCAAATTTAAAACAGTAACAGTGTAAGTCAAACAGAAGTCCGAATTTTAGTCTTTTGCCCATGCGCGAAACGTCGCCACGACAATGATTGAATCTGGACCAGCTAATTATGGACAACGCTATAAAGATTATCTCAACTCTGCTATCTTACGAATCCCTCCCCCTATTAAGCTTATATTTAAGCTTGTGTAGCCTCGTTGTATGCCATATACATCTGCGACAGGCAAAGCGGATTTGTTTTCATTACGCTCGGTCATTCATTACGTTCTCAGCGCTTCGGCCCATTGGCTAAACTATATACGGGTTGCCTGCCACGAAAAAAGCTACAAAACTGAATAGGTTGCTAAGTTTACATCCTCGTTAGACTGTACAATAACAGAGACCTCAGTTGCTTGTTTGCCTTTTTATATGTATGCTGGATAAGTGTGTATTGACTTTAAAGGACCCAGGACAAAAGAAGTTTTGTGACAAAACACTTTAAACCTCATTTGTTTGCATTTGAGAAATAGTTATATTTACTATTTGCATGTGAGATGTGATTTCTGACAAAGTAGGTCTACAACATAATAGTTTTATGTGTACCTGTAAAGTCTTTGATGATCAGGTAAAGTGAAAAAAAAAAACATTTGAAAAAATTGTAAAATGTGTCAGTTACATGTAATTATAAAGAGATTTGAAACTTAAACCAAGGAAGTGTGTGTTCCATGTGTTGGGTGGGCTTGCTACAAAGTGACAAGTGGTCATACGGAGTAACGTATTTAACAAACAAATGTTCAAATGGCAAATTAAATAAGAAAACAGTTAAATCCCAGGTGCTTTCCAAAGCACACAATCAGTTTGACTTGATGATTAAGTTGTTAAATTTCAGTAAATGGGTTTAGTTGAATGAAAATTATTCAAGGAATTTCAAGTAAAAGGATTTTGAAACAGGATTAAAACATCCTTTTAAGTCCCTTAAATCTGACTTATATTTATGTTTTGAAGATATTTAATTTTCTCTTAAATGGGTAGTAAATATTAAAGGATGTTTTGATTACATTTAATCTTCACTTAAACCTGCATTAAGGTTTAGCCTTGAGAGTATTTACGATAGGTTTAATCTCGAATTAAACATAGATATAATTTTCTTAAACGTTCACTTAAATGTATTAAACACAAGTTTAAGATAAGATAAATTCAAGTTTAAGTGCGCCAAAATGAGTGTTTTTGTCTTGTGACGCTGCCTTTGAAAGCCAATTCCTTGTCCTTATCTGTTTATTTTCTAGATTCTCATTAGGTATATTATGCTTTCCTTTTAAAAATGGTAAATAAATTATAAGTTCAAGCGTTGATTTTCGTAAAGTTTAACACAGAGAGTTACATCAGGATATCACTTGTATAAATTGCATTGTATATACGGCTTTCTAAGAAGACTAGAAAACTTTTCAAACTTCATTTCGTTCTCACTTCATGGTGTGTGACATGGGTGTTATCTTCAAGATGATGTTTTTCAGTTGTCTCTTAGTTTTACTTGGAAGTATTTTTGACGAAGGTAAGAAACACTCTCTAGAATGTTGGTCTAAAAAACATTTCACTCGAGGTTTAGTTAATTGAATTTAAGAATGATTCAAGTTAATTTAAAAAGAAAAGAGGTTGGTAGAAATGTCTTTGCTGATATATGTTTGTATGTGCGTAGGTTTATTTAACAATTATTCACCGAAGTGGAGGTGAATAGTGGTGGATATTTGCCGAGCCGCGAAGCGGCGAGGTTAATATTCACCACTTTTACCGACACTGAGGTGAATAATTGTTTTAGTATATACCACACAAGCTGAATAACTAGTGGCCCAAAGAGTAACTTTATTTGTGACAATATACCGCAAAAGCCATTTTGTTTTTCTTCGGCCGCTCGGAGGTGAATAGTACTTGGCTAATCACCTCCGAGCTAGCCAATCAGCGCGCGCGAAAAGTACTATTCACTTGTGTGGTATATACTAAGAACAAATAGTAGCTTTATTGAAGAGAAACAATCAGCTAGGAAAAACGCTAGTTAATAATCCGTTTAATTTTTAAAAAAATTCTCACGTTTAGCCGTCGGTGTGAGTCAATTTAATAAAATAGACAAAACTATCAACGCAGAAGGCAGAATTGATAATCAAGTTTATATTGACCGTTGCAGTGTTGGTTTAAGACAAAGTTGACTGGAGCGCTTTGATTACGATGTTATGCAGGCACTGAATTTTCGGGTGAATTCCCTCAAAAGAAACTGTTTAGGTTACCCGGTTTTAGCTGTTTTTTCAACTCAATAGTGGAGGTGTCTGAATCAAGAAAGGCTGGTATTTATCAACGCCCCCTGTCTGGTGCCACCTTTGTCCTGATTAAAAAAAAAAAAAACATTAAACGCTGTTAAACAGAACGAAAGCATCAGGAAAAAAAACATAATTTCATCACTTTATTAAGTATTTCCTTAAAATACACTGATATACTTTAGGGAATCCTGACTGTGACAGACTAACTTCGATTTCTTAATATCCAGTCACAGAATGGACCTCAGTACGAGTTTCTCGGGAATAAACCACACAAACTATTCGTATTTTTTCTCCAGAGCCTTGTACTGAGGTCAATTGTATCAGTTAATTAAGGCCACCGCACACTAGCCGATTTTTTGTCGGCCGACAAAAAATTAATCTTCACTTGTCGGCTGGTGTGCGGTGAATTCAGACAAGTCTGCGACAAAATCGGGGCTTGTCGGGCGATAAACGTCTTGTCGGGCCCTGTCGGCTAATATGCGGTAGACCAAGACAATTTGTCGGGGCTCGCGCGTACCTCAACCAATGAGGAATTGTCATGAGAGTCACGTGAACAAGCCTCTTTTCAAACATGGCGGAGATCGACTCGGCCCCAAGACTAGACGCGGTTAGTCGCGACAAAAAATCGGTTAGTGTGCGGCAAGCTGAAATGTCCGGACAAATTTTAACCCGATTTAACCCCGACAAAATATCTGCAGTTCTGCGACAAAAAACCAGCTAGTGTGCGGTAACCTTTACGTTTCCCTTTAACTTTAATCTCATTCGAATGAATTTAACTTTAATGCACGCGATTCCATTACATGCTATGAAGGGTATATGACTTGCAGTGTAAGTTCTGGAGTATGATAATATCTTGGCTGCCGCGCCTATAAAAGTAATCAGTGAGACCTTAGTTTTCTTTCTCCATTTGTTTTCTAATTTTTAAAGTAGGTGTCACAACGTCCCCTTCTTGGCTCTGTATGCTCTTTTATATCACGAAATGGCAAATAATATATTTTCTGAGGTTAATCACAGGTCGCGACACACGTAGGAGACTCAATACACTGTAAAAACTGACCAGTTAAACCAACCAATTAGAAATGTTGCAAAATGCATCTGAGGCAACCCACATTGAAGTAGTTAATACGACGAATTTAAATCTATAAAAGAACCATTTTTTCTTGTTCAAAATAACCGATTCTTGTCACTTGTATTAACTATGGGGTGGGCTATATTAACTTTTATGTTTAGTTGAATCTTCACCTGCGTAGATGTTGTTTTGACATTTATCAACAGTCGAATTAACCCATTCATAATAAGTTGAAACCACGATTTTTACCTAGTTGAAATAACCTCTGCATTTATTGTTTTAACCTTTCAAATCAGTCTATTTAACCCATGTAAAAAGTACCAAGGATGCATCTGAGACAACCATTTTTTTTTAGTTACTTTCCGTTATTTCGACTATAAAACATAGGCACGCAAAGCGTGCAAGAGTTATTTTTTTGTGATAGGAGCATTCGTAGAACTGTTTACAGTAATGATTTAGTTAAGTTTTTTGGTTGCGATGTACAGCAAGATTTATGATGAACATACCATGTTACATCGGTAATGGTAAGATAACTAAATAGTAAGCCATCAAATGTTTGAGTGAACAACGTACAATACTCTCCAAATTAATGTAGATACCATCTTATTTTCTAACAGGCAATTTGATTCGTTCTTTGATACCCACACCGTGATTGGTGTGACACGCGCACATGCATAACTCCCTCACTCATCGATCACATAGCCCTTCCAACCCCCAAGAGGAATTTTTGCTCAAAATACTCAAGTTAACAGACCTTATCGCATTTTATAAGAGTCGTAAGTTTACCCTTTTCACGCAACACCTCTTCATCGAAAATAGAAAGAAAGAGAAAAAACCGTTCTGACACGTTGAAAGTTTAATTTAATTTACTCCGATATGAAAAACAAAAGTGTCAAGTTACCATTTTTAACTGAAAATAGAAAACATCTTGTGCGAACGATTTGCTCTCAAATGAAAAACAAAAGTGTCAAATTACCATTTGTAACTAAAAGTAGCAAGCATCTCGTGGGAACGATTTGCTCCCATATGAAAAACAAAAGTGTCAAGTTACCATTTGTAACTAAAAATAGCAAGCATCTCGTGGGAACAAGTGGTGACGATGTATCAGCTCTAATTGAATTTACTCCCTTGTGAAAAACAAAAGTGTCAAATTACCCTTAGCTTTGTGACTAAAAAATAAAAATCTCTCTCTATATTTGCATGCAACAAAATAATCGTTTCCTATACCTATTGTAAACGTTCGAACTCTTTCAAAATTAAATCAAAATAGTCCCGTCTCCTCTAAAACATTTCCTAAGAACTAGAAGCAACAATGCATGACGTCTAATTGAATTTACTCCTTGTGAAAAACAAAAATATCAAGTTACCTTTGTAACTAAAAATTAAAAAAAATATCTCACTCATTTGCATACAACTAGCTCAAGCACTGTTTCAGACCTCAAGGCTCATGAAATCCTCAGCCTAACCCACAGAAAATGCCGAAGTAAACCCAATATATGAATACTTTCTCCTCTTTTATAGAAGAATGAATATAGCCGTTCTGAACTGTATCGGGATCAAATCTTCTCATATATCATTTACCTTTAAAACAAGAAATTTGATTGGCTGTTTATAGTAGATACGATCTGATTGGTGTGACATACATACATCTCTCACTCACTGACTCACTCACTGACTCACTCACTGATCCGTTGACCCGTCCATAACATACTCGACGCGCCGACTAAGAGGTATTTTTTTACAAAAAAATAACTCAAAAAAATGGGCTATTCAAAAGAGGTTGTTGTAACACCCAGACAATCAGTAGCTTTAACCAATTCAAATGGCAAAAAGCACACCATTTAATTAATCCAATCTATTATTATACAAGACAACCTGTTTTCAGCTTTCGTTGACATTTTTTAAATTCTGTAGTGTTTGTAACCTCTAAATAATCATCAACATAACCGTTTAAAATGAGAACGATAGAAAAAGATCAGTTACAACACATTGTAATGACATACAATTTTATTTGAAACTTTGTTAACTTTTGCAATACATTTCAGTCCTATTTAAATGATATGAGAGACCAGCGGAAACTACATATCATGGTTTGTGGAAATTGAAAACGAAACCTCAATATTCTTTTCTCGTCTTTATTGTTGTGCAATTTGACCTTCCCTGGAAGTTCTTTTGGTAGTATCTTTTAGTAAAAATGCAGTTGATAGTGGAACTTTGGAGATTCATTTCTCATTCTGCAAACAATAAACTTAAAATATCTTGCATAAATAGAGGATATTACATGACCGCGCGTGGATATGAATTTTATCTTCGAGTGTTCAACTCGATATCTCACGAGTGAGTGCAGCGAACGACTGAGATGTCGAGTTGAACACAAGAAGATAAAATTCATATTCACAAGCGGGCATGTAATATTCTGTTTATTACATAAACATACTAATGACGACGTCTTTGACGATTTTCCGAAGATTTCCGACCACTTTCCGAAGATTTCCGAAGATTTTTCAAAATTGTTCCGAAGGTAAAGCGAACGTTTCTGAACATTTTTCGGAGATTTTCCGAAGATTACCGAAGATTTCCGAAGATTTCCGGAGATTTCCGAGGAGGCACCGAGGATGTTTCGATCATACAGCAACATATCTAAGTACTTTTTTAAGGGATTATGGAACCATAGCAATGGTGATCATTTTAGTAACTATGGCAACACCAATATCCTCACATGTGAAAGATAAAAATAGTACGTTCACTGCGTGCGATGAAGATATGACTTTTTAGTAAAAGGAGTAATCCTGGTATTTCACAGGTGTTTATGTAATAAAAGGTAGTACATCATAAAAGTTACTATATTTTTCTTGTGCTCTTTCCACTTTTGGATGACTGAACTGGTTGAGAGCAACTTGATTCCATGTGACAGCTTTTTTGCTCAGTTTTCTGGAATCAATGCCTATGATTTTTAAAATTTACAATTAAAACAAGTTTGGTCAAACAAGTCTGGCAGAAAAAAATGACAGAAAAGAACCCACGGCAGATTACAGCCCAAGCAAGGCTGCCACAAGTGACAACCTCAGCCAGAAAATTGTCAGAAACAAATGGCCACCGACTGGAGTTCAATTTCTCTTAACCTTTTTTTTAGAATCAAAACTGACAACCGTCCAAACTTTGCGATAAAAAGAGAATTGCAGCATTTTAACAGTTTTACAGTCAAATTGTCAAAGGTTAATATTAACTTCAATTCGTCCAGTCATCCAAGCAGTTCAAAAACAGGTTGTACGCTAAACTTTGTTTACAACAGTCCTATATGCAGGTGACATGGCAAAGAGCTTAAAAAAATTTTGCTCAGCTGTATGTATCACTACGTATGAGTTAGTTACATGTGTAACAATAAAAATAAAATTGAGAGTTAGGATTTGGTATTTTGGTATTTGGTGCGGATATCAAAAAATTTCTCCATCAACAGGGATAGCTTTTGGGAGAAACAAAGGTATATGAGACAATGATCTAAACGAGTGGATGGTCAAAGAAGTTGCACGTGATGTTTGGCTTACCTTTGAAAACTCAACGAAGTGTTCGGCTTCTAAAACGCATTTTCACAGAGAAAACGAACGCGTTTTTAGGTTCACTGTTTGCGTCAGCTGCATTGTCGTCTCTCCAGATAATATTTATACTAATAACTTTTCCGAAAACTAATCGAATGAGTTGAATCTCTGTGTTTACTGACTGGAGTGAATCATTTTAGTTTGAATGCATGGGAAGTGATCACATGTGTTATCAAATTGACAATGGCCAAATGGACATGTATAACGATGCATGAAATTCCAGAGATAGTGCGAAAATCTTGAAGTATTCACTGGATCTCACGTCCATATGCTATGAAAAGTTTCACAGTTCTACTGTCATTCGTTTGTTGTAGCAAAGCCTAGTGAGTTGCGCGTTTATGTGGTATTTTTCATCTATTTTTTTAAATTAATAAACAAAACCCGTTGACCTGGTCTTTCATCCACATATTAGAAATATTTTTAACTTAAGTTCGAAGACATTAAGTCTTAAATCTTATATGATCTTTGAAAATACATCCTTATATTCTTATTCTTATTTATACACTCGTACTTTTCAACCAGTTTTTAAGCAGTTTTTAGTTTTGAAGTTTTGAAGGTTTTGAAGTTCTTATCTAAGTATTTAATATTTATAACTATTTTATTGTTGTTGTTTCGTACATAAGGGCGTTCTGTAAGCCAGTTACTATTACCAATGCAACTTGTTCAATTTTTTTTAGTAAAGTGATATTCTATTTCCTAGAACAAGAATGGTAATTTGGGTTAACATGATACCCCAGCGAAACCCAGCACTCGTAAAAAGAGTTTGTGTGTCATATTCATTTTCACCCAAGATAAATCGAAAAGTGTGCCTATATGGGGAAACGGCTGAAGAAATCTAGAAAAAAAAAAAAAACTGGTGCACAGATGAATACGTAAAGTTCCAAGCTGTTGATGAAAATTATATTAAAAAATTTTAATGATTTTAACAATTACAATTTCCTCGATTGTGATTTTTTTTAAAAAAATCCTATTTCCCACTAATTCACTTGTCAAGTTGTTATCCGACAGTTGTTATTGGACACCTTGTTATCGGACAGTTTGTTATCGGACAGTTTATAAGCCAATCACATTGAAAGTTGTAGTTAAAATTAACCCATCAGATTTACCGTTGTAGTTTAAATCAACCAATCACAACCTTGGTTTCAATCACTATAGAATTAAATGTACAAACTCCTAAATTGGGGCTTTCTTCAAAATGGAGAGTTTTTTCCCTCGAACAATTATTATCCATGCTTCTGGAATTTTAATTCCACTATCCCTGTTGATGTTGTTAGGGTGAAGTCTTATGTGAATTGCCTTTTTGACCCTGCGCGTGTACCAATGTGGATCACGATCAATAAACTTTACCTCGTCCCAAAGCGGATAGTGTACGGTGTTGTGAGCGTGCTCTGAAACGGCCGAGGTCTGGGTACGGGCTAGCTGGTGTCTCGGTCGTGCTCCTTTATTCTGCCTTGCATAGGTCTTCCAGTCTCGCCGATGTAAACTTTACAGCATTCGCAGGGAATTCTGTAAACAACGCCATCTTGTTTAGCCGGGTCTTTCGGGTCTTTCGGTCTTTCGGCAGGGTCTTTCGGCGTACTAAATGTGATCTTAGCGTAGTTTCTGACTTGAAAACAGCGCGCACGCCTTGTTGTTGTAGGCAGCGGCGAAGCAGTTCGGACAAACTTCTGACTTAAGGTAAAACTGCGGGGGATTTGAACTCGGTGGCGGGCCGGACACTACCCGCTTTGGGACGAGGTAAAGTTTATTGATCGTGATGCACTTTGGTACACGCGCAGGGTCAAAGTGGTGATTCACATAAGACTTCACCCTAACAACATCAACAGGGATAGTGGAATTAAAATTTCAGAAGCATGGATGCCCACGTTCAAAAAACACAACAATAGAAGAGCTACAAAAAAGCGGGCCACTGAGGGAGCAGCCAACTGGAACAGTAAGGATCGAAACGCACCAATCACAGCTGTTGAACACCAACCAATCACAGCGGAGCATCATGCTTTATAAGGTTTTGCGTAACCAGTCGATCTCATCGCCTGATAAAGGCTAGCAGTACGCAGTCGAAACGTCGCGATTTACATCCCAAAGTGACTACATCGTGAGACAAACGATAATACGTTATTGTTAATCCTCATTTTGTTAAAAAAAAAAAAAAAAAAAAAAAAACTGGCAGTAAACCAAGCTAAGTTTTCCCCCTGTATCGGACGGAAAAATTTCAGTAATAAATAATAGTAAACCGGAGCCTCCAAAAACTTCGCTTGAGCAAATAAATCATGGATGGCAGCATAGGTAGAATGCTGTAAAGCCAAAGACATTAATGCATTATAAACTGCCTGTGAAAGACGAGAATCATTTCACACTGCTAGTGGATACGTGTCTGTACAATCCAGCTCGACATCTGCGATTTCTTCAACATTCCCTTTGCACAGTTCGGTGCCTGAAGCTTCGGCAAATCCACCAGCTGGAGGAAAATGTTGGGCCAGCAGTCCCGCCCCAATCAGTTCAAATCAAAGTTTCATCATTAGCGAATGTGGCCGAATTAACTGGTATGCCGTCGTCCAAGTAAAGTATGGCCACAAAATAGAACTGATCTTTGGGCGCCATTTTAAATTTTAAACAGTTTTGTGCTTAAAACACCAGCAACTTAAGAGAAAGTCTCCGTCCCGAAAAGCCAAGGAAACGAAGAATCATCATTGACTCTGGTTCTAATGTTTACAGCTTGAAGTGAGCTGTGTATCGACTCCGATTCAGCTTAAAAACCTTAAATTTTGCAGGGAAAACTGCCCTGGCTAGCGTTCGGCATTTTGACCAAATTCTGAAAAGTTCTGTGCAGTTGTGCGTTTTTCATGCATTTTTCAGACTTGTTTTTGGTTTCGTCACTTCGCAACCAGCAATCCATTTTGAATGTTGCCAATTTCATAGCGACATTTTCATACCTTGGCTATTCTTCTTTTCTCGGAAATTGTACTTTTTATGATTAATTGGTAATAAGACTTCGTGTCGTCCAATTCAGTCTGTAATCATACTCGTGATAAACAAAACGGACTCCCGTTCCGCGGTCGTCCGTTTTTGTTATCACTCGTATGATTACAGACCGAATTGCACGGCTCCACTCAGAACTATTACCATTACTTATTGCGCGACTTCGATTCCCTTATAAGGTTTCTGTAATGGAAACTGTTTACTCTCGAATTTTTTCCTCAAAAATCGCTTGTTTTGCACAAATTAAAAGTAGGCCTAGTTTTTTTTTTGATACCGAGAGATATCAGCCTGGGACGTAAAAAAATTAAGAAAGAACCGGAGTTTATAAACTTCAAAGCTAGACAACCAAACGTGTTAAACCAAGATAGAAAACGTAGTAAAATTTACACGTTAATTGTGCTTAGAAACAGTAGTATGGAGCCACATGCAGGAATCTTTCACTAGTTTGTTATGTCGTTGAAACTCTTGCAAAATTTCCACTCAAACAAAAAGCAAGTATACAATTAATGTCAACATTCGCAGTCAGTAGAAGGAAAAAAACATTTTTTTTGTAGCGTATGAGATGGCGAGATAATTTTTTTTTTACAAATCGACACACATTTGTCGCTATCTTTGAACCTCCGTTTTTGTAAATTAAGTACGACTTGTGGAATACATTAAGAACTTAGTGTGAATTTACATAAGTTTGAAACAGTGTTTATACTAGTACAGCTGAAAAAAATATATTTCCAAGAATACAAGAAATAGCAGTCGTTTATAAATCGAGGGTTTCTATTCACCCTTCAGCGTTAACACTCGCTCACCTTTCCAAGTGTTATCTTCTGTTTATTAACCTTAAACCAATTGTCTAAGCTTCCAACCGATTGCCTTGGGTTAACTGGGTTAACTGAGAGAGGTAAGACGGGATTTTAAGCTCCCCACAACGGCAACGGGATCAGGAATATGACCAAACAAAGGGTTAGTGAGCAGTACAATTGCTCTACACGTGCGTTATAAATCTTGGTACATTTCTTTGTCGTTCTCTGGAAAACTACGACGAAGTTGCCAAATTGTATTTTTCGAACTTAATCGCTATCTTGCATATCCCGTTTCGAGTTAGTTATGACTGTATTAGACAAACTGAATGACTTTATATTATCGCGAGGTTCGTTGTTTAATATAAATTTAAAATAACCACAGTATCGCTCAAAAGGCCCATTGTTAGGGCTATCGAATGGTCTTTGCGAACATCTGCAAGCATGCGAGCATTGCGTTTATTTTTGCGAGCACGAGCAGCGAGCACTTTAGAAATTACAAATAACTGATCGCTCCATATGAAAACGTTGTTTTGCGCCAAGTAATCTGGCTGACACTTTCAAAACAGGACAACAGGCGCAAAGCTAGACAACATGCCTTATCGCGGTTCAATCATTCCCAGTAGCTTACAGCCAATTATGCCTCGTTTCATATGCCGTTTGCTGCAAAACTTCACTTAGCTTTGCAAAGGTCAGTGAGTGGACGCTAAACAGGTTCTGAAGCTTTCTAAGGCGTTGTTTACAAGCGTTCCCTCTCAAGAGGGTTAAAGATAGCCCGCCTTTACAAGCGAATTGTTTCAGATAGGGTTACCCTGCTACCTGGGACTGAACTCAGGCCGGTCAGTTTCAATAATAAACGTCACAAAACGAGGAAGCATTTTTCCAGAAACATTCATGGCGCACGCATGTTTGCCCAATGTTTCAACCCTTGATTCCCACACGGGAAACATTGTTTCCAGGATCACTTTTTGTTTTCAAGATGCAAATTACGCTTATGCTATACGGTAGGGAACTTTAACGAAAATACGAGCATGCGAGCACTTGCAAAAATTTTGCGAGCACGAGAAAGGAGCACTCCTCTAATTTTTGCGAGTAATTCGAGCAAACGCCAAATTTTGCGAGCACTTTCAAATTCGAAGGGACCATTCGATACCCCTATTGTTTAATGACTGCATGACACTGGTATCAGCGTATCTCCTGGGTTGACTTTCTTTGCCTAGGGATATAGAGGTAGCCTGGCGCACGCACGCAGAAAAGGGATAAGATGTCACACAAGGTAAAAATTAAACGAGTTTGAGTCAGTAAAGGACAGCAAGTGC
>JAHPZR010008221.1:20000-37500 GCA_019787425.1 Platygyra sinensis
TCTAATGTTTCGATCACTTAAGTCTGGCTTCAATTCCTGCTTTACTTCAGGATTAACGCCTTCGACATTTGACACCTCATTATCGGCCGCTAATTTGTCTTCCTGAAGAATTCGCTTTATCGCCTTTTCTTCGGCGCTTGCTATAGCTAGCTCTTTTTCAAGCTGTAGTCGCCTCAATTCCTGTTCTTTTTCGAAGAATTCCATCTCGGCCTGCAGCTTCGCAGCCTTGGCTGCTGCGTCGAGTAACGCTAAGGAGAGATGTTTTGTGGAGGACGAACTTGCTTTTGACCTTTCAGAGGCTTTTGACTTCATGCTGTGACCGGATTTTACTGACTGTGCGCGACTCGAGGCGCGACTGGATTTCCTTTCTAACACTTGTATCCGCTCGCAAAGTCTTATTCTGCATTCAGTGAACTCCCGATCACGAACGTCGAACCACCGATACGAATCTTCCTTTTCTTTTTCAGTCAGTAACAAATCATCGTATTCCTTAAAGGCGTCATTGAATGCATCTTTCAATCGGTCCAGTTGAAATCTCTCTTCGTCTAATCGTTCTATTGTTGTCTCGGGCGCGTCACGCAACAAATTAACCTTTTCCATCTCTTGCTTTAATTTCTTTGAGGCGAAGTTCCGACTTGCGAGCTTAGTTTCTAACCGATAAGCCAATCCCCTTTCTGTCAGTTTTCGTCTTCGCTCTCCAGTTTTCGAGTTTTCAAAACGGGATGGTTCGAGACCCGCCACGCTCTTGGGCGCCGGCTTGGTTGTTTGAGGGATCGGCTCAAGGTCCAGATCTGGCCGGGGGTTTTGCTAAAAGCAGGCCCGCGGTCCAGCGGCCCGCGGCCCACGGCCCGCCACGGCCCAGCGGCCCGGCGGCCCGAAGGCCCAGCGGCCCGCGGTCCGCGGCCCGCCACGGCCCGGCGGCCCACGGCCCGTGGCCCGCGATGGCCCAGCGGCCTGGAGGCCCGGTGGCCCAGTCCTGATTTTCAACAGTTTTTTTGTCTAGCGGTAAATCCACGCGCATCAACAGATCGGCATCGAGCTTCAGCGTGCAAAATGGACGACTGTGAGTTCAGTTCAGTGCCATTTTGATAATCATTTCAGTCCTTTTCGATCCTTTCTTTCGTTGCTTCCTTGCATACGGTCGGCGCGAGGGAAATTTGAATTGACCAATCAGGATTCAGCAGGCGGGAAAAACTTTCCTGTCCTGACGTCAATGTAAGTTTACAGGAAAGGCATTGAAGCCAGCCAACTTTTGTCGCTGGAGATGGCACTAAATAGTCACGAAAAGGGATTTACAGTTGTCAAAACCCTATCAGTTCTTAAAATGTGAAAAATATGAAGAAGTTTGCGTCTCGAAGCTTCTATTTTGGCGCCAAATTTGAGTCGCCGGGGTCCGACATGGCAACTCGCTAGCAGTTCGTCGAGTGTCGCCAGGTATAGTCTCCTTCACAGCCGTTATCAGGGTCGTCACGCAACTCTTCTCCCCCACTAAAAGTTAGTGGGGGAGAAGACTGAAATGATTATCAAAATGGCACTGAACTGAACTCACCGTCGTCCATTTTGCACGCTGAAGCTCGATGCAGATCTGTTGCATGCGCGTGGATTTACCGCTAGACAAAAAAACTGTTGAAAATCAGGACTGGGCCACCGGGCCTCCAGGCCACTGGGCCATCGCGGGCCGCGGGCCGTGGGCCGCCGGGCCGTGGCGGGCCGCGGACCGTGGGCCGCTGGGCTTCGGGCCGCCGGGCCGCTGGGCCGTGGCGGGCCGTGGGCCGCGGGCCGCTGGACCGCGGGCCTGCTTTTAGCAAAACCGATCTGGGCCTGCATTGTCGCGAACAGATGCCGGTGCGCTAACAACACTCATTGCTTGGCCACGGAAACAAAGTACCAAATAATAAAGGCGAAGATCAACGAGAATTCATAACCATTGGCGACACGAAGTGGCGATATTTTACTGTAGCGCTTGCGGCGACTTCAAAACGAGTGAAAACTTCAACGTGTCGCTTAGGGCGTGTTTGCAAATGATTTGTCGGGACTATCTTACAGGTCGTCGTCTGCGAGGTAGCAAGAATCACGGAAAACCAAGTTGACGGTTAACGGCGATTTAATGCATCAAATAGCAACGATCGTAAACTGAAATCACAATGCAACGAATTTGTCTTACTTAAATGTCGTACAACATATGATAAAGGGGCGTGTAACAATGTACGTGTCTGGCTCGATAACGCGACAAAATAACAACGAGCAATGCAAATTGACATTTACAAATTATTACAAAGTACGTTAACACTACTCGAGATTGTATAACAAAATAAAGATGAACATTTGCGGCCGATTAACAGCCCAGAACAACGTAGTCTAAAAATGTGGGCGTTCACTAAATAAGGCTCATGTTGATTCTTTGGAACATATGGCAACTAAAATTGTGTTATGATCAACACTGTACATAAATCTACTTTCGCCCAAAATAAAACAAGCTAAACCGAAACAAAATAAATAAATAAAACTACAGAAATCACTTACATATCGGTCCCGCTTGTGCCAAGGTTAGGAAACGAAGAATATCAAAGTACAACTGGTCGAGGCGAAATCGTACGAAACTCTGGCAAAGGGGGCGGTAGCTAAACCTTTATATGGGCGTAGTGACGCTAAAGGGTCCGATTACAAAACCAATAGGGAACTAGAAAAAGCATACGTAAACATCGACCTATACACGCAATCAAACTAATCGATGATTAACCTAATTAAAAAAGTGCAAAAATGTGGCTAGTGTCCTCACACTGATCGAGTGTACAACACCTGGATATCTATGGTTAAAGACACTGCGAACGTTTTCTCAGCCGATTGTAATTGCATAGCTGGGTAAGTTGCTTTACAAGGAACTTTATTTAGTATTGATTGTCGATGTCAAATGCTCTCCCTCAATGGAATAAAGACTAAATGAGACTATTAAATTAAATTAGAATATAGCCATATAGCTTTTTCATCATATTTTACAAATATATGTCATATATCAAATTGTTCCCCATGATACATGTACAACTTAACATCATATTTTTAAAACACTTCTGCACATCATATTTGAATAAAATATTGTAAAATTTGATAATTAAAAAAAATTGTACTCATCTAAGGTTATGCTGATGTGAGCTGTTTTGCATTGTGATGTATAACCTGTATCAACCTACCGGCAATCCACGGAAGTCTGTATGATTTCACTCTCATTTTGTTCTTTTTCTTTATGGCTGTAGGTTAACAATGTGATTTTGTATGAAGCGCCCTTGTCGCGAGTTCTTGCTTTTTAAGAAAAGGTAGCCAGTTGTGAAGTTTATCAAAAAAATGTTCTCTTTTTTTCATTGTAGCCCGCGTAGGAGAAGCTTGTAATCGTAATCGCAGCATATGGTTAAGTTTTGGCGCATTGAAGACTATGCAAAAGACTTTCCTTGCACAAGTGCTAGGGGATGATGTACTCGGCTCACTTCATCTCGCCCCATCAGATGAATGGAACAAAGCCCCGAAAGAGAAAGCGTTAGCCCCAAGCCAGATATAAGCCAATTAATAGCAACCAGTGAAACATCAGTTATGGCAAAAAGACCCTAGCGCTGGCAGCCAGCCGCTAAAGCCCTAGGCTGTACAAAAGCCAGAGTGCTCCTGTCAGCAACATCTTTCCTCCCTAAGTTTTCTTGCCGATACTTACAGTACAGCGGAATACCTGGACCCACTGTGTAATTTTTTACAGTAACACAGAAAGAAGCCAAAATGTTGCTTTTCATGTCTGATAGCGTGTCCATTTGCATGCATTGATGATAACATCAGGGCACCATGAGGGAGGTCGTAACATCAGAGTTTGATGTTGAGGAATTTGCTAAACACTATGAACCGCAAAAATTTCCTCCCAGAAATTTAGAGTTATTACGAGCGACTTGCTATAAAGATCACCTATACCTATGCAAGATAGAAAAAATCGATTTTCTGAAAATTTGTCAGGAAGAAGGTTTTTACTAACTTGTTTCAAAACTGTAACTTTGAGGTTGTTTGGATTTTTATTTTCTTCTCCAGACCGCCTTTTGTATTTTGCCCCTAAAAGAGCCAAACTCGGCCCTGAAATTGCACTTTTTGCGAAGACTCGCAAGCCAAAATATTGTGCGTGGCTGGAAAAGCTAACCCATATTATTAAAATATAATGTTTTAGTACTTATTTTGCGTTGTCAGATCCACATGTAATATGAACCCGAATTTTTAACAAATTTTTAAAATTATACGCGACGGCGATGTCGCGTCACGTCCAAATTTAGGTCAAATTCGTGGACCAAAAAGTCAATCTGGTACATGAATTTACCGCCCAAAACAATTTTTCTGGATAAAAATATCACTTCATCTTACTTTTTATCGCAAATCTAGCTTGGGTAAATAAAACGCAAAAATTTGACAGCATCTTGAAACCAGGCACTTGAGGTAATCGCTTGACATTTTGACCTTTCACGTCGCGATTATTATCTCGAGCGTTGACCCTGAAATGTTTGCCTGTGGGTCTCTATCCGGTAAAATAATTGTTTTTAAGCCTCCAGATATCAGTTATAGTAATTTAAAGACAGTTTCTGGCCGAAAACGAGCGTGTTTAGCAAAGGCTAATTTTGAATAATTAATTAAGCAAGTGGCGGTTCGCGAGTACAGACAATGCACGCGACAAAAATGTCTTTTTTAAATCGTTATCGGGAAAAATCTTGAGGAAAACTAGAAGAATAAATAGTTTACTAAATACTTGGAGCTATTTCTTACCTTAATCTCGCCTACCGTGATAAGAAATGGTAACATTGATGCGGCTTCATAGCTTGTTCGAAACACTCTTGACGGTTGCCAGGCTACAAACAAAATCACGGACACAGTACCCCCAAGGTCGCGTGGAAGGGGGGGAGTGGAGGGGGGCTGGGCACTCCCAGAAAAATTAGGTAGGGATGTGAGGCCCGCTTCCCAAAACCCTAACCCTATTTATGACCAAAATCTGCGATATTCCCTACCCTATTTATGACCTGACCAAAAATTCAAAATCCTAATTATGACCTGAACCTTACATCAAAATCCTGTTTCAGACCAGCGTTATAATTGTATCTCAAGTTCAAACCAATGTTAAATTACCATAAACAAAAATTTGTGAAGGGGCTTTGTTGATTTTCTTTTCGATAGTGATGAAAAAGTGGCTTCTCGGCTTAAAATCATACCAGATCAGGGCTAGAGTACAAAAACCATACCCTATTTATGACCAAAACAGCTGAAAAACCATACCCTTTGGGGCCGCACATACCTATATAGCCCATATAAGGGAATATCCCCCGCCTTGTTTATTTATCTTAACTGTTACTATTGTCTGTTTGTTTTTTGTTAATGATTGTTTTTATTATTGTTATTGCTGGCGAGCGTTAGCGAGACAGCACACTATTCTTGTCAATAGGGGGAAAAATCCAAAATTTTGACGGATGTAAGATGCGAAGCTTGCGCAGTAGAGCATTATCCGGGATAGTTGAAACGACAATCATGTGCAAATCACATGGCTGACATATAATCCAGGATCCACACACTTGAGAATCACACGCTGATTTGGACTTTGGAGGTGCAATTGACGTTGCCATGTCTTTAGTTATTTCGTAATCATTCATCCAGGTCACAAACGGAAAGAGATCACTTTGTGGTTGGCTGTTTTTATAGATCCACCGCTTGAGAATTGAATCACTTAATTCCACGTGAGAATTTTACCTTGATCTTACGCACAGACGGTTTCGATCCGGGATCCACACACGACAAACACGACTCCTACGGTTCGTGGCATCATAGTTTACGGTTTTCTTTTCGATCTCTTGACCTTTTTGTCGCTTCACTCTTGTTTGTGAAGGGCATATTGTTTGTATGGGAAGAAAATAGAGGCGTTAAATCGTGCGATGGCAAATTTTAAGAGGTCATAGGTCTGTGTGATTTCCGCTGTTATCTGCATGTCGCTTTGTTGAGTTTGACACCTCTATAATTTGTCATGTGTTAGTGTATTGTTTTGGCTCATTTCTATTGCAAGATATGTTTTTAAGTCTCCAAGTATTTGCTTTCGAGGGACAAAATATGACGTTTACGGTGAATGTGTTGCTAACTTAGAACTGTTTGCAAGTACAGTAGAGATATTCTTGTCACGGGTATCATATTTGCCGTCGTATGTTTTGGAGACGCCGTAGCTTTACTTCGAGAAGCTATACGCTTGTCTAGAGAAATTCACATGTTTCTTGAAGCTATCTGATCGAGCTTATGCTTCTGTACCCTGGGCAGCTCTCTCATGCAGTGAAAAATAAAGAAAAACCTCTGGAACCAGGGTAATGTTTCTGGAGCTCGAAGTATAGGTGTTGGGAATTGCCTCCCTACGAATTCAGCCAACACGCTTCTTTTGGTTAAAAGAAGAAATTTATTCGCTTCTCGATTGATTCACTGTTGATAGAAAGCGATAGGTTCAAAGATCTCGTGCCAACTAACTTACTTACTCGAGTACAATGTATTTTGTTTCCTTTTGGAACACGCGAACCGGGATTAATGACAAATATAACACATGTTCACCGCATTTACTAAAACTACATAAAATTTGTCACGACAGTGACACGACAGTTTCCGACATAGGTTTATTCCTCCTTTGATCGTTCTGGTACCACAGGATTCACATATAGTTCTTTACGCGCAAGTCTGTTGACTGTGTTGCATGTTGCATATGCCATTGTTCGGCTTAGTTTTAATCTGTAGATAAAAATATTGAAAAACTTTTGGAATACACTTAAGGATAGTTTGCTCTCCTTTCAAGATACACATTGTCTAAAGAAGAATTTTCCAATAAAGAGTATAGTTTTCATTTACAATTCACAACATCTATCAAATTACGGTATACTCAAATTGACATTAAAAAAATCCACTAACCTTTTGCAAAGAGCACCCTTATTTTCCTTTCCTATTACCAACATTATTTCCAACCACTTCAGCCACCCACCCGTCCCATAAAAAAGAAGCGTTTTCAACATTTCTTCCCCAATGTGGGTTATACAAATCAGTAAACCATTTTCAAAACCAATGCTCGCTCTATTACTTTTTACAACTCATCCAACTAAAACCCACTCTCCCTACCCTCAAGGTTGACGCCCTTTTCCAAGCCCATTCACTGTTTAATTAAATCCCCACAACTTTATACCCCTTCGCCAGCACTCACTTTCATATTGAAATTACTAGTTGTTATTATTATTATTTTTTTTAAACATAAAAGTTTTAGTACATTTATGTCATTTTGTTTCGCACACCCAATTAATATTACCTTCTGTGCTTAACGCATGTCAACGAACATGCGTCAGGATAACAGGTGTGCACTTCTTGGTATCATATTTCGCAGAATGTACGCACGCACATGTTTTGAATAAACTCTGAACTGTCTTGTTTTAGCGCGATTAATATTTTCTCGTGAAAAGCTTTGTATCCTTTGGCCTTCCAAATTAACGTCGGATTTGTTTTTACTTGTAAATAACATACGTAACTGCATCTATATTAAAGTTAGAAATTGTAATTTAATGGCTTCATGTGGTTTTGCATACTTAATTGTCGGGGGATCGTGTGGATCACTGAAGTGCAAGTGGGGTATTGAGGTGTTTTGCTGGAGAGGTGAAAGCTAAAGCAATGTCTAAAATTTATCACGAGCCATATATGAGCGCCAGTCCTACTGGGCATGTAGACCCCTCGCCCGCGTTCCTACTAAAAGTCCAATAAAACCCTTGATCAAAACTATAACAAAATTCTCGAATGTGATTGGCTATCAGCAACTTGATTTGAGCATTAATAATACACATGAAAATATTACCCGATTCTGACTGGCTGAGAGCAGTGCAGTTCAAGTGTAACTCCAGTGCAAATAGTGTAACACCGGTGCAAAAAGTGTAACACCAGTGCAAATTACACAATTCTGGATTATGATTGGGAGAAAGACAATGATATAAGATATAAAACCGTGGGAGGGGATCTTGTAGTAGCTTACTTCGAGAAAGCTCACTCAAACATACTTTGCATCAAAATTTAAGAAAACTATTAGCCTGGTATAAATTTCCTTCCATAGCCATAAGCCCAGCGAGACGTTTCTCAAAGACCCCAATTTGATTTTCCAAGAACGTTATGTTAATAAGATTCTATCAAGTTCCCATTCTGTTGACTCAGCCAACAAAAACGCTTATCTTGGTTCGTCAACAAATCTGTCTCTTTGTTGAATTAATTCATCACAAAAAGTTTCCTGGAGTGTAACTTACTTTTCTGAGGAACACACCTGAGGGGTCTACAGTGACGCGCCCAGGAGGCTTGGCGCTCATAGATGTGCCTCGTGGGAGATTTTTCGATTCACAGTCTAAGGCAGTCTCCAAGTCTCCAAATACAGAGAATTTCGAAGGTGGCCTTAAGTACTCTTTGCACAGCTTCCCACAACCATGCAGGATTCTCCAGAAGTGCGTACCAGGGTGCGCACCTGTTATCCTGAAGCATGCTTGTTGACATGCGGTAAGCACAGAAGATAATATTAATTGGGTATGCGAAACAAAATGACATACATGTACTAAAACTTATATATTACAAAAATAAAAACAATCAATTACAAAAAACAAACAGACAACCAAACAAACAGAAACAAATAAAATATAAATAAACAAGACCGCCGCTCTCACGCGACCTTGGGATTCCTGTGTCCGTGATTTTGTTTGTAGCCTGGCAACCGTCAAGAGTGTTTCGAACAAGCTATGAAGCCGCAGCAATGTTACCATTTCTTATCACGGTAGGCGAGATTAAGGTAAGAAATAGCTCCAAGTATTTAGTAAACTATTTATTCTTCTAGTTTTCCTCAAGATTTTGGAAAGATAACGATTTATAAACCGACATTTTTGTCGCGTGCATTGTCTGTGCTCGCAAACCGCCACAAGTTTAAGCTTAATTAATTATTCAAAATTAGCCTTTGCGAAACATGCTCGTTTTCGGCTAGAAACTGTCTTTAAATTACTATAACTGATATCTGGAGGCTTAAAACAATTATTTTACCGGATTGAAACCCATAGGCAAACATTTCAGGGTCAACGCTCGAGATAATAATCGCGACGTGAAAGGTCAAAATGTCAAGCGATTACCTCAAGTGCCTGGTTTCAAGATGCTGTCAAATTTTTGCGTTTTATTTACCCAAGCTAGATTTGCGATAAAAAGTAAGATGAAGTGATATTTTTATCCAGAAAAATTGTTTTGGGCGGTAAATTCATGTACCAGATTGACTTTTTGGTCCACGAATTTGACCTAAATTTGGACGTGACGCGACATCGCCGTCGCGTATAATTTTAAAAATTTGTTAAAAATTCGGGTTCATATTACATGTGGATCTGACAACGCAAAATAAGTACTAAAACATTATATTTTAATAATATGGGTTAGCTTTTCCAGCCACGCACAATATTTTGGCTTGCGAGCCTTCGCAAAAAGTGCAATTTCAGGGCCGAGTTTGGCTCTTTTAGGGGCAAAATACAAAAGGCGGTCTGGAGAAGAAAATAAAAATCCAAACAACCTCAAAGTTACAGTTTTGAAACAAGTTAGTAAAAACCTTCTTCCTGACAAATTTTCAGAAAATCGATTTTTTCTATCTTGCATAGGTATAGGTGATCTTTATAGCAAGTCGCTCTTAACAATGAAAACTGAGAACCGTGTTTGCAGAGCTCAAAATTGAGTTTTTCCCAGCAATAAAGGTGTGGAAAGATCGATTGCCAAATACAGTTGACTTCAACACATCTTAAATGTGAGCTTTTGGAAATAGTTCGGCAGATTTTAAGGTTTTAAAGTGACTACCGTGGCTGAGAACCGTTGAGTTATGCAAATAAAAAGGGACCAACTCATTGCGCATGACATCCTAACATGTCACATAATATCATTTTGTAAACAAATAAAGAAAAATGTCTCCCAATGGCTGGAAACAACTTTCAAATACTTGGTTCGGTATTTTTTTCGGTGAAAGTAGTGTTTGCGATGCCCGCTCACTGGCTGCATGTATCACATATTCATGCTACAGCTGACTTCGAGATTTGACATTTCCGCGCGATTTCCGTACAAATGTGCCCCAAAATATGATCTATAATGCCCGTTGCTGCCTTTAGCGTTAACCATGATTGAACACTGAAAATTGCGATTTACACCTCGCGTGGAGAAAAATTAAAAAAGAAAACAAAATGCGTTAATAAACCACGAAATAGCTCAGAAACAGTCATTGTATAACGATCTATTCACAGAGTCTAGGAAAAACATATTTAGAATGTGAAAAACCACTGAAAAATGACATTTTATTTCTTAACTTAAATTCAGACAATCATGGACAAAAGTCTTGGGACAAATTTACATTTGTGGCGCTTTTACACACGCGCCAAACAAACAGTCAGGCGCGAATTCATCTACACTTGTTCAGCCCCTCCCCCCACCTCCCCCCCCCCCCCCTGCAATGTTGGACACGTTTACACGCTATTTCTCCAGAGTTTCAACATTGTGTGGGGGGGGGGGGGGTGGGGAAGCAACGCATTTTGAAACGGAAAACAGTGCTTTTTTTAAAACTCCGTTTTTTATAAACACAAAAAATTAATGCAATTACAAAAGTGTCCCAAGGAATTTTGTCCACCATTGTAGGATGGGGTTTCGACAAAACACTGACCCCCTACTGACCCCCTTACTGACCCCCTTACTGACCCCCTGTAAAATCAATGGGAAAATGAAAATTAAAAAAAGCGCAGAACTATCAATGCGACCCGATTCAAGTTCCTCAATAAATTTAGCTTACCTGAAACTTCAAAGGTGGCGGTCGCGTTGCAGATTTCCGACTCCCTTCTCATTTGACTGAAGGATTTGTCATGGAAAATCGAGCACAGAATAAGTTAGAATATCAGCAAGCATGGTATTTGCTCCCGCTAGAAAATTAAGCAATTTTAAGTAGCGAGGAAATTCTGGCAAATTAACACTCACGCAACTATAAACTGCGAGCGACACGCACACGATTACAACCGGAAGTTTATTATGGCAAGCCTGTAGTCCCAGGTCCCTCGCCTTCCGCATGCACAAACTACGTTGCACATGTCTTTAGTCGTGGACGGTAAGTGGCGTTACTGTTTTCCATCGATTTACCTCTTTTTTTGCACCTTGTATTATCCAAATTATGCCATGAATACATTATGAAATCTATTTTTGTTATTTTCCTGGCAGATGAAAGTCGGCTTCAGGTTGACGTTTACGCGCGTGTTCGTGGCACGAGCAGTCCATTGCGATCCCTTGGCGAGCCTGTTCATTTGTCAGCGTTTCTCTTTGCTTCATTTTCCAATGCGTACGAAAGCAATATTTGATCATATTCAATCTTATTCAGTGCTCGATTCTCCGTCAACAAAACCTCCATAGTTTTGCAGTCCAAACCTTGGCATTGAAAACTAATAGACTGGTTAATAAATATTGCCAAAAGATAGACAACTTCTGCACTTAATAGGAGTGTGTTTTAAATATTTGGGTTAAATGGTTGTAACCTTCTCTTTCTTAATTTTAGTTTGCAATTTGCTTGTGAGATTTCATTTTAAACAATAAGTTTATTTTTCATGCACTAGTTTTGAGGTATTTTCTTTTGATTTTTCAGCTGTTTGTGTACATAAATAATTTTGTGAACATTAAATTTATTAAGTTTTTCTATTTTCTGTTTGATCTGAACTGTGCTCGCCATCTTTTAACTCGAAATATAACTTTTTTCATCTACCTATTGCTGTCAGCTGTAAACAATACAATTTTAGTAATAGGTTTGTTTGGTTTACTCGCCTGACCTATAACCTACTGTTGTCTGTTATTAGCCACCAGTATGAGAAAACAATCAAACAATACCGGTCAGGGATCGGCTGTCACAACAATTTTGTCAAAGCCAAGGATCCTTTTTCACGGGTGCGAGGACGATTTTGGAATATGATGCTTATGGGAGTCTCCTGGCTTTGTGATACCTCTGTGAGCTTAGGCACCACTACTAAACGTTTATACATGTATATCTGTCTGCATTGGCAAAAACATGCCCACAGCTGACAACAGCACAGCACAGACCCAGCAGCCAGAAGTGATACGGCCACCCACCTGGCTAGGGGATTGGCCCATCAAGCATGCATGTGGCATGAGATCTCC
Organism: Platygyra sinensis; assembly: GCA_019787425.1. Lineage (NCBI taxonomy): Eukaryota > Metazoa > Cnidaria > Anthozoa > Scleractinia > Merulinidae > Platygyra > Platygyra sinensis. The sequence continues at coordinate 32,208 of JAHPZR010008221.1, forward strand.
AGTGTGTTGCCATGTCAACACAGAACCTTCAAACAAGGTCAACAACTGAGCAAAATACCCAGCAAGATAGTCAATATCAAGGTTATTTGGCACTGAAAACTCAGTCTCACAAAGTGGAGGTGTCAGTACAAGATACCATCTGTTCCCCTCCGCTTTGACAACTAACCGCCAGCAAATCACAGTCAGAAAGGCCAGTGCCCTGTCGTCCTTCAGGATTCCATCCATATTCACGAGGTTTCTATCAAGAGTTGAACCGCCTAGAGAAACATGCTGGTCCTGGCTGTCTAACAAATACCTGCAAATTATACACAAAGGAAAAGATATCAAAAAGGGACAAACTTTAGTTTCCTCACAGCCAGCCAGCCAGCCACTCGGTCGGTCGGTCGGTCAGTCGGTCAATATGGCAGTCACTTGATAAAATAAACAAATAACCCGGCCCAACAAGAAGAAATCATTGCATTAAATTTGTTAGGAGTATATTTATGTGTAATCATAGTTCATACATGTATAGACATTCATTTTATTAAGAGTATTGATACTCAACATAGGTCAGACAACAATAGTGCAAGACTCTTATTCAATGCGAGTATTTTTGAGAGTACAATAATTCTTTCAGTTTGAGGTGTAACCCACTGCCATAGTTCAAGCCGATAAATACTGGCTTGTGAGATACTCGTGAGATACTTGCAGCTCGCACCGGATTTTGGGCTTGCGAAAGCGTCTTAGCTTCTGTTCAATCCGCACCATAGTTAGTAGACTAAACATAAGGTGAGTCTAAATATGTTGCCCTGCGAGAGTAAAAACTCTTGTAGTGCCGAGGAAATTTCACTCAGCAACACCTGAATGAAATAACAAAGAGCAAACATTGCAAAGCAGTGCAGTTAAGTTCCGAAATAAAGTATTGTATTAGTATTGTATTAGAAATAAAAGAAAGAAAACCAATCAAAAACAGCACGAAAGAGCAATCTTGAAATAGGACATCACTTACCTTGAACAAATATCATTAATCTGCGACGGAACGCTCTTCAAAATTTTCCCAACACAAGGAAAACGGCTCTAATTCAATACACAACGACAACACGCTCAAAGAAATGGCCGACGGAACAACTTGAAAACACTAGTACCCAGTCTGCCTGCCTACTCTCGGAGATCTGTCACGTGTCATCTCGTCCTCAAAGTGATCCACTGACTGACACACTGACACACAAGATTTGCCTCTGACTTAGGGGTCTGTATGCAGAGCATAAGAACCCAAAAACAAATTGGGGAGGGAGTGGTTAAGGCTAGAGTTAGGGTTAGGGGGGTTGGTACATGTATGAGATCCTACGCGGGTAGGGGGTGTACATATTATTATTTTTAACAACCCCCACCCCCGAAATCGGGGAAAAAACTAACTGATATGAAAAATATAACAATGTTTCAGGGTGTTTAAAACAAATTAATCTACGCTGGAATCATTCTGACTTAAAAAACAAATTGACGCACAACATACAAAAAAAAATGCATATAGATATCTATCCTGCAATAATCATGGTTCAGTGTATAATATACAGTGCACAAACTGGGCAAAGCTAAAGAATACTAAACTTTGCAAGGTAGAAATAATATAACTTAATTTTCCCAATGACATCATACATACATGTATTTACCTTTTTACGTAATAGTAAGGCTCTTCTTTCTGCCTCATTCAGTTTGTTTGGCCATTTACTATGGTTAAACAAGGAAAATAAGTTTAATGTTTACATTTATTTCAAAGTACTAGATAGTGATCAGGGTTTTCATTAACCATTCTGCATATCAATAAAATACTTTGAATAACGTAATGGATTTTAGTATTATTACTCAAAGTGATTATAGAGATGCAGATACTCTAGATAACTACATGTAGTTGAAAATTAATTCATATCTTGCAATAATCATCTCGTATCAGGATATTACTAGTAGTAATCAAAGATTAGGAAGTGCGTTCTGCAGGATATGTAGTGTGATAATAGAAAGTGGGTTTTTTGAAGAAAAAGAAATGGAAACTTATGGTTGACTGCGGCTTTATTCTTTTATCGGGAGTTGTACACAGTTCCCTCACACTTCGAGGAAAACAGAACAGAGCCAATGTACAGGCATGATGTAATCGATGTACAGGACAACGAGGCCAAACGCCGCACGTGTTATTTTCTCATGCACGTGTTATTTGGCCACACGTGTTATTTTCTCTTGCACGTGTTTTTTCACTTGCACGCGTATATGAGGCCCAAAGCCCCTGAAAAAACTTAGACTAGGTTTACACTAGAGGAGATTTTTCCGGATTCGTAGATGTTTCCGGATTCATCAGTTTTAGAGTATTCGGATTCGTTGGCGTTTACACTTAAAGGATATTCGGATTCCTAACCGTTTACACAGGACGACAACTCCGGGAACATTCACGATAAAATGATTAACAAGCTGTTTGTTGCCTCGACAACGAGAAACAAAATGCCGCCAAGAAAAGCCTACTGGTAGGTTGAGAGAGTCTGAAGTTTTCTTTCCACTCGCCATTGTTGCTCATCATGTTGTCCCACCAGGTAATTGTCCTGGTCTCACCCAGAATCATCCAAATCATGTTTTCGATCGTGCCATCGTCATATTCGATAAAGTGTGGAGGACGTCAACAATGTTTGCGTCGCTTTTTTGGTTACTGAGGAATACTGCATTACCCATTACAAATTAAAAGACTACCTGGACCTGTGACAGAACGAGGAGGCAACCAGCGACCGCCATCAATGGCCATCAATACGACTACGACTTTGGATTCCTTTGGATTGCTAGATCCGCCATTTTAGTTCTACCGCATACTCAAAATATCGCTGGCGGAAAAATATCCGGATTCGAGAGAAGAGCGTTTACACGGCAAAACTTTCCGGATTCAAAAGTTTTCGGATTCAAAGTTTCCACTTTAGATTCCGGATTCAAAATCTCCGGAGACATGACCAAACCGGGATGTTTTCATTTCGGATTCGTCCTCTTGTGTGTAAACGGCAAAACCAATCCGGTACTAAAACGTTCCGGATTCATCACGAATCCGGAACAATTTCCTCTAGTGTAAACCTAGTCTTAGAGGGGCGACCAAATTGCAGAAAAAAATCTCGATTTCTCACGCCTGCAAACCAAATTTGGATGCGTTCTCTCGTTCCTCGGGAACGCAATAATACTGTAACACTATTTTTTCCAAATGACTGTCCCGCAATATTTTTTTTTCCTTTGTTTTCTTTTGTGGGACATTGAATAAAATAAATGAAAGTACAGTTGCTTTGATAATCACCCTACAATTATTCTTCTCAGGCTTACTGAGTAAGAAAATTATGTGGTAGATTTTGGACAAGTGAAGGAATGCAAAAACCAAAATATTGCAAAGTCACTTACAGCAAGCTACTGAAAATTATTCTTAAATTAAAACGACAATGCACAGTGTATCACCTTGTATACCTTGGGTATCTTGGTGAGAGTGATTCATTCACACAATTTTCATCTTCTTTACTATGTGGCTCCCACGCGCAAATGCCAAACTATGGGATTCGGGAGGATGACCTGAACTTCTCAAACGATAAAGCTAACGAGAGCATGACTGACATACCTAAGACGCGGGTGTACAGAGTCGACGTCTTCTTCTAATTTCACACCATAAGAGAGCAATTCATTCCTGCACAATTTCTCTTTCCTGATTTCGGCTTTGCACAAAAACGACACAAAGAAGCTATTTCTGTAAGTGAATATCCATATTTCTGCCACTTGACACTACTCATTCCCTAGAAGCACAAGAAATTAAACATGGCGGTCAGTAGCGGATTCAGATAGTAAATCAGAAAAACACAGTGCCCTCATACAATTCTTTGTGCCCTTAGATGAGTAAGTGATGAATCGAAAGAAAAATAACTGAAGAACACGGCATATTTTCTACGTGTTCCACAAAAATGGCTAACTACCTTAAAATTGACGGCAAAGAGTACAAAGAGTACTCAAAGAGTACTCAACCAACAGCCGCCATTTTGTGTACTCGTGAGGTTTGTTTTCCTCTCAAGTTAATCGCGTGGAACCATGGGTATACAACACGAACACAACGGAAGATTGGACGAACAAAGTTGATGTTCTCGGAAAATTCAACGGGTTATGAATTGCCACCATGCTGTGACGTCATGGGGTTATCAAATTTGATAACTGTGCCGGACTGCAATAGCGTTACTGATTTGCTCGCTACGTCGCTCCAGGATATTTCCAGACTACCTTCGATGACAAGAGTGGTTACGGCCATGTTCGTCTGTATCCGTCCAGCTCCACTTTTTTTAGATTGCAGTGGGGTGGCTGGTACTTTGCTTATGCTACCCTTCCTTTTGGCTGGAGAGCGAGCGCCTTCCTGTACCAGACCATTGGCATGGTGGTCTCTGATTATATGAGTTCGTTCCGGCGGAGTTCAGTGTGGATTTTACATCGATGATCGACACGTGGGTCAGCTAAGGTTGCCTCCTCGCCCACTTCCCCCCCTTTTCGGTTTTCCAGTTGGCTGAGGTGACAGCGTATATCGCGTGCTTCGCGTCTGTATCCTTTGGTTATTTCATCGCGCTGAGTAAGAGCTTTTTGCTTCCTGCTTCCGCCCTTGCCTACCTGTGTTATATTTGCGATTCGGTTAGGCAGGCATTCCTTTTATCCCCTGATAAGCGTGTCAAGTTTGCTGCTCTTAGAGAGTCCATCCTATACTAGAGGAGCACAAGACAGTATAGCTCAAGAGGCTTCAGAAGTTCGCTGGGAAGACTACATCCTTTGCCTTGCTAGTTCCTGCTTGTAAGTTGAAGACCAATTCCGTCTTCCAGACCATCTCCCGTGCCTCCCCCACGGCCTCCATGAAGTATCGTGTTACGCCCAAAGGTAGGAAAGTACTTCTGCACTAGAGGTTTCTCGATTCTTGGGAGGGATGCCTCCCTTGGAAAAGCGAGCGGCATATCCAGCTTCGCATGTATTCGGATGCTTCCCACTCTGGATGGGGTGGCTGCCTTGTCACCCCGGGTCAGTCCCCTTTGGAAGTCCATCGCCTCTGAGAAGTGGAATTTCGTGCTCTGCCTATTGCTGTCAAGGAGTCCTTGGTTCTCCTTCGCTCTCGCTGCCTAGCAGGCAGGGTTCAAAAAGCCAGGATCGATGCTTTTATTGACAATAAAGTTTTGTTACCAAGTTGGGAGAACCAGATGTCAAGATCGCCGGCTATTTCTGATGTTCTAAAAATCCCTTTTTCAGTTTCCCTTATGCCCGTAGCCTGCATCTTTCCCTGGTG
>JAHPZR010008222.1:5000-54361 GCA_019787425.1 Platygyra sinensis
CAGAGTTCTTCGAAGGTCTTTTTCATAATTTGCCAAGTTATATGTTTCTCCCGACCAACCATGTTGCGTTTAGTTCAGAATTTTCTAACGCTTGGCGACTTGTAAGGTTAATGACGAACTAGTCGAATACTGAAAATAGGCCAAGCATAACAAACACAGGATACAACTGTACTCAAATATCTTATGGCAGGAGCCTTAAAATTGCTATGGCATTTTTAAATGGAAAAATAATTAATTTTTCAACAATGGCGAAAAGCTGTGAATTCCACAGTTGCCCAGTTCTAAAAAGATGTTGTTTGAGTCGGTGTTTTAGTTTATATGAAGGAACAATTCTTTTTTCCATCAAAAGAAAAGCACTAAATTATATACTGCATTGAAAATAATCGGATTTTCTTAGACATGAAGGTAAAATCTTTCCTTTTTGAGCACCATGAGAGGAAGACAAATCTTAAAGGAGCACTGCGGTGTCACGGTCTGCTTGAAAAGGTTAGCCCCTTTTTTTTTAAGTTGGTTGTTTTAAATTCGTATTAATCATAGCCATTGTTGTTCCTTAATGGTGTTTTTGTTATCTCTCTAGTCTTTCTCTAAATTTATATAAAACTACTGTATTACTGTATTCAGTTTAAAGGTAATTTTGAACGTTTCCGAAATAACTCGAACCAGTCTGATTGAGGTTAGTAAGCTCTCTGCACTGACAACTCAGTAAAGAGCCTGCTACATTATAATTTTATAATAAATGTATAACAGAAAGATGGCTAAGAAGATCATAAGAAATGCCATACTGCACCGTAAAACCAGCTAATTCGAGAGAAGTTCAGTCAACTAAGGCGGCTTCTTGCTTAACAAAGTAACGAAACCAGTCGTCGTGTCTTCTCTAAGAATATTCTTTGCACATCCAGTATTGCTGCTCCTTTCGGTTTCTTGAATGACGTTTGCTAGATGAAGACGTCATCATTAAAATCCATTTGTTGGGACTAGATTGTAATAGGCATTTGCCACTATGTATAAAGAATTCCCTAGTAATAATAATTTGCAATGGAATTGCTTGTGTCAAAAAGTCAAGATTGCAGAGTTATTTAATAGGAAAAGGATTGACATGGGCCCTTTACGAAACCAAAAAAATTTACATGGTATGTTCAATTGCTATTTCTGGATTTACCAAAGATTTACACTGAAATCGCAAGTTAATTTCTGCCCCCGTGAACTAGTTTCGAAAAAAAGCGAAATAAAAAGAAAGAGATACGTGCCAAGAAAAACAACATCACAAATTAAACATTGAAAATAATTCAAACTGTAATTCTTAAGTAATTTGTGTGTCCGGAGTGCTTGAAGGGTGCGTGACTGCTTCAGTATAGGGAAGATCGGCGGAAAGACAAGTCGAGAACATGTGCTCTGAGAGGATATAATTTACCAATACGCAAAGCTAACGTTGTTTTCTTTCTGTACACTTGAAGAGTGCAACATAACCAGGGTCGCAATCGCCCTTCATTTTCATCGGAGTATACACTTCTCCCCCATCTTTCTGGTGGCACTCCCATACGTAAAGGTCGAGAATTCACTTTTCACACCCTCATTAGCTCTCACCCCTCGTTGATGAGGGCATTGTGACTCGATTAGCAAGCTATTAAAAGATGGTTACCGATATTAAGCTGCTTTGCAACAGAGTCGGCTCGAAATAATAGGCATGTAGCATAACAAAGATATCTATGACTTGATAAAAGAACGAACAACTTCCGTTAGAGTAAAAACAATAACAAAAAAAAATGAAAATAGTATCTTGTCATCACATAACATGAAAGCAAAATTGAGCGCGTTCAAAAAGTGGAAGCCTGGTGAATAAACGAGCAATGTTCCCTCTCCGGTTTTAATTTAAAAAAAACACGGTGTTTTCACTTTGAAAACTTGCTACGTACTAGTAATTCCCGGGTCTGACGATCTTTCGGTTTCGTGCAAAAACGAATGTAAATTTAATAAATTGACGTCAAAGTAGCCGTGTGGATCCGCAGACTAAGTGTCACAGGCTGCCTAGACGTTGAATACCATTAATGCGTGACATTATGCTGTTGGCGATTGCGTTACAATTACATTGCATTTAGAGCAATTTAGAGCAAGGAGGGAGGGAAAGAGCTAAAAACGTTTGATTTTGATAAACCTCATTTTGCCTTTACTGCTTACACAGCGGAACATGCTAAAATGTTATGGCGTATGGGAGCGTTGGTCAGCCGATGACACCATTGTTTTCATAACATCATACATGGACTAGAGCTGGACAAACCCTAGGTAACCCAGGCTCACTCTGTGTGTCACTTGACCTAACACAGGTTAATATAGAGAACATATGACGCGAAGTTTAGGCCTGAAAATTTGCTGGAAAATGGAAGCTTTCTCTCATAGTAAAGTGATGAAGACTACTTTTGCTTAAAACTACGTGTACGTATTAAGGACAACAAAAACTCGCCACATGGTAAGCTTCATCGATTTTTATTTCCATTTTCCAGCAAATTTTCAGACCTAAACTTCGCCTCATATGTTCTCTATATTTACCTGTGTTATGTCACATGTCACACACAGTGAGCCTGGGTTACCTATGGACAAACCCCAAAATCTTCCTCTGGGGACCGTGCAACCATCAGACTGGATAACCACTAGTTGGCGGTGTCTCGAAGATTTATAGCGGAATAGCTTGGAGTAGTTCATAGTGAAATGAGAAATTTAATTCAGAAAAGGTTTGTCTTCGATTCATTTACGTAAGAAATACTTTTAGAAAAATAAATCATCTATCACTGCACACTTCTCTTCCTGCTAAATAAATTTTAATAATAAGAACTTTGGTTAAAACTGCAAGGTTTAGTACCAGCAACTAAAAAGCAGTTAAACGGCAACCTATTTTCGTCTTGAATACAATGTTGGAGCTTAGCAACAACATGGTGAAATAAAAATTCGCGTCACTGGATGAGAGTCAATTTCTGATTGATCTCCATCGTTTCAAAATGACAATGAAACTTAGCAAGCTTAATTCAAAGATTCCAATTATCGAGTATCGTTTAGTTTAAAATCCCGTTTACGTTTACTACTAGTAATTTTTAAAGGTCACTAGTTGTTCAGAATTCGGCAACTATATCCTTGGGGACTCAAGGGCAGCTAGTCGGGACAATGCAATATTTTTGGGCAAAAGGTTTTTCTTGCGAAATTTTACATCAAAAGTGGGAGGACCCCGGCCATGAGCACTTACCCATTCTGAACCAGAAGCATTTGAATTCATTACCGCTGTTTTCTGGCCGATCTATCTACAAGTAGGCCATCATTTTCTCTTGGTAGGCCCAGCCAAGCGATTCGGGCCTTCTTATACGGAGTCGGTGGCTTTTCTCTTCGTCCGTCTTAGTTGCTTCACCTGTACAACAAGAAGATTCTCGTGGAAACGGTTTCCGACAAGAACTGAGATTCGACGAAGTCGTGGAAATCGCAAGCTATAATTACATATCGCAAGGAAGCAATGCTCGTCTCTTACTTTTTTACGGTGGACTTATGGAAGATATTTCATAATCAGTTTTTATAGCTATAATGTACGAGATTTTTACTCTGTTATCGTAGTGGCGAAGGTAGTCGAGTACACATACAACGTTGCTTATTTTTCCTCATTCTTTAAACGACTTCTGAAACTCTCCACCAAGTGCGAATCTCCCTTGCACTGGCCACTAGACTATGTAGATCGAACGTGGCTGGGGTAAACAGCCGGTTGGGCGTAAATTCAAATGGATATTGCGATTACGCAGGTTTAAAACCCTAAATACGAACATTTCTCTCTGAAGTCAAGTTTTGTCTCCGAGTTGAATTATTTGTCTTTGTCATGTTTGTCCGTAGAACAAAAGCTACCATCGCTGGTCATGTTTGGGTTTGTCTACTGGCTTTGCATAGGCCCACCAATGAAGCTCCTGCTTAGGAGTTGGTCCTCGAAGGTTGTATATTTTAATAGTTTATAGTTTGCTGTTCATTTATAGAAGCGGCGTAAAAGTTAAGACAGTATTCTACAAACACCCTCACCCAATAAAGTGCAGATCCTCTTTTCCTCTCAAGTAACTTGCTGCGAGAGCTTAATTCAAGTGAACTCGGTTTTATTTCTTTAAATCTACATGATCAGCACTTTCAGGATTCTTTAATAACAATCAGCAATTTTTAAATATCATTGCATTTCAGAAAGTTCAGATAGGCATGTTAATTGAAAATCATTTTAATCTCCTCCTTGTTATTTTGAGACTAACAACGATAATACAATTAATTGTACGTAGTTCCTTGGCAAAAAATCTAAGAAAAACTGAATTAGATATACGAGTTAGGCCAAGTTTGTTATGGGGCATCCATGCTTCTATCTCTTAGTCATGAGCTCTTTTCCCGACATATTCACCTTTGCGGATTTCCAGTCGATTGGTTTCTTTATTGTAATCCACGCGGCAGCACTTGAAGAGAAAGGGTGCTTGTGTGTCCCTTGCCGCCGCATCTGGAGCCGCATCTTACCGCCGCATTTTGTTCGGCGACGCTCTCGTCGCAGTCATCGTCGTGGTTTGCTTAATTCCCAATTGTCATTGTGAGAGGCGCGAATCAAGAAGTCTGGGTTCGAGCCCTGGCTGGAAACATTGGGTTGTGTTCTCAGGGGTAAAACACTTAAATCACAGCACGCAGGTGTATAAATGGGCATCGGCGAACTTAATGCTGAGGTGTAACCCTGTGTTGGATTAGCATCCCTTTCCGGCTAGAGTAGAAATACTCCACGTACGTCGTTTTAAATTAGAGAAGCTGGGATTAGCTCCGACATGGTTAGCCACTTTGCTCATATGCAAAGTCAGTCAACCTAACTATATATTATTGAGAGTTCCTAATGGATACCTGGAACCCATGTCAATCCTCTGTTTTACTGACAACTCTTCATCTCGTGTCTTCGATGAGATGGATTGACAAACTATTTTCTGTGCACCTTTCTTGACATATCCCTCGAATCCACCAAGAATTACAATTTCCGATTGTGCGAAAGGTCTTTTCCATAGTGGCCTATGGTTCTTGAGCACAAGCGCCAAGAGTTGTATTTTATCAGTTTCGCCGTGTGGGACTAGAAAGTATTTATGAGAAAAATTCTCCCGAGCAAACTTTCTAATCGCCTCTTCAGTCATCTGAAATGAAATGCAAATCGCTAAATAATCTTGAAACTGCCATTCACCTCAGTCCAGTTTAACTTAAAAAGACTGTGTTATTTAATTTATTGCTTGCGAAGTTGGTTATATTAAAAATATTAACATTTATTTCACTTCGTAACAAAGTTGTCCTGATTAAATTGTTGTACTGAGACCCCAGGATTTAATGAGACACTCTAAGTTCCGCCCGTAAAAAACCGGCCAAAACATTGGTGATAGGTGGCTCAAAACAGTTTCCAGCAATTTCCAAGACGTAGATTTTTATGGGTCATAAGTACCACTCTTTTTGAAAATTTATAAGGTAGCTCTGAACCCCATGAACAGAATTTTTTAAACCTCTGCCAAAAAGTTGCATCTTATCCTGCTAATTAAAATTCCATAACAAGAAAAAAATTCACCGTGCCGTTTTTGAAATATAAGCGCTTAAAGCTGAAATTAAGGGTGTTTTTAGCAGGTCATAGTGTTGCTATGGTAACCTATTGTGTCACGATAATAAAACCAACGTATTCACCAAAGATTGGGCAGTTTTTTGATACCATGATTGTAGCATCAATTGATAAAGAGTACTTACAATGACACATCACGATTTCTGCGCCATTAGCGCGCGCACATGAGAGTGTGCACGTACAAAACGTAAGAGATTTCCCTCAAACTAAACTCGATAGCGAAAATAAATTCTCCTTTTCTCTTAAACGAGCACGGTGACTCCCGTTTTTTTTTTTGTTTTTTGTTTTTTTTGGGTATTTTTTTTTCCAGGTACTCGCTCAGAACAGTGTAATAAAAACATATTTGAAGAAGAAAAAGAGTTTGATAAAGGAACATGATTTTTTGTTTTTGTTTTGGAGAATAGTTCCCAACTGGGTGTATTTTGGCCAAGGCGAGGACTTCAAGCTAACCACGGAACTGTCCCAAAAAGTGCAATATTCTCGCTACCAAGCAATCAAAAACAGCTTGAATGAAGCAATGCTGCTGATGTCAATAAATGAAGCTTTGCTTTCGAGATAAAACTTTGAGTCTTCCAAGTCACCAATAATTAATTCTGTATGACGGTGATTCTAATTTTTAACGTACAACCAGTAAACAAGGGCCTCATGTTACAAACTTTGCGAGGAAAACAAAAGAATCAAGTTACAAATGTTGACGTTGAAAAAATAAAATTATCACGTTTGCTAGTTTAACGTATTAATGAATCTAAAATGAACGAAATTCAACGTAAAACACCAGAGTAAAATTTAAAATCGTCTTGACATACAATAATTGTAAGTTATTTTTGACACGCAATCAACTGATCAATCTGTAGCACAACAACTGACAACGAATAAACCGTCACGAACCGTTTACTCCCTGTAGCCGATTGCACCATCAGGCGTAAATGCTGCGAAATCTTCGATGACGTAATGGTCTTAATCAGGAACTATTTCTAAGATATGTCTACGTATGAACGGCACGAACAATTCGACACCAAGGCTATAAACAAAAGCTTTTTTTCTTCATAGTCGCGATTAAATTATGTCGGTTTTCTTTACGATTAAGAAGCTAGCGAAGTAGTCACGCGAGTCACATAATTCAAGAGTTACGCTGTCCACGGCTATTTTTAGTACGGTGGTTATTTCCGTACCAATGACGTAATCCTTGCACGTTCTGACACGTTCTTTAGCTTCGGATCGAACGCTTCGATAAAACCAAAAAATATATATTTCACACACAATAAAGAACACAATACGTGTAACATTTTCGTGTACTGATGTTCAGTCAAAAGTTTTTGGAGAATAAACATTACAGGTTGCGTGATTCAAAGTCCCGACCAGACTTGGCCGAGCAGAGGTCTGCGTCTGGTCACCGACAAAACGAAAAAAAATAAACCGAAGGTAAAACATTAACCGCGCACGCCTACGGCTGCGCGGTTAACTAGGTAAGGCTTTAAAATCCCAGCTTATGAGAAAATCGAATTTTCGAAGTAAAATCAGTGGTCGGTTTTTAGAGAGACAGCCTCTTAATTACTTTATTGAAGGAAATATTATCCATCTCGTAAATTTCATGTAAACGAGATATGGATTTCACAAAACAGAATATCATATGACTTTATATCATTTGACTTTAACTCTGTTTTGACAAGGCAAACCTCAAGTATACTTCTGCCCGAATCAGCGCCTTGGCCGAAGAATTTCAAAAATTTCTGAAACTGGGAGGGCTGCAGCCTCCCTTGCTTACATGGCCTGTGATTTAAAAACCACTTCCAGTTTATGGTGCCTCGTACATTCATACCGCTATAGTTCAACAATAGCCCAGCGTAATTGCTGAAATAATACTTTAAAGTCACACCACGTCAGAACAATAAACTACACTATATTTAGCATTTTATCATGACGGAAGCCTTTAAATTGCTTTTTCAATCCAAAATGCAAGCAAATAACATTTTAGCATTTGCAAAAAACCAGGAGTCGATGGAGTATTAATCCAAAGTTTCGGCGTATTTGATTTATTTTTCAAAGTTAATGAAATATAATAAAATAATTAGCCCTATATTGGACTGAACACTGAAATAAAATGGATCTTTTAATGCTTTCTCGGTTATCAAGTCGAGATCACCCCCCGATGGTCAATCTAGGTGAACTATCAATAGAAAACTCGCTTTCTTAACCTTATTTACATGTCTGATGCAGTAGGATGGCTAAGAAGGCTAAGATATGTGTATAAGAAACCATACCGTGAAACTGGGGGCAAAGAACTGCTTCAGTTGAAGTTTTTTAAGCGGTTAAGTCAAGATGAGATTGGACATCTAATTCACTCCTTGTTTACCAACGTAACTTAAGCGAACCGTTTTCTAGCTCTAGAAATATGGTCGTTTACTGACATCCGGTATACGCGATCTTTCACATTTGAAATGATGTTTGCCAGTTGATGAAAAGAAAAGCAAAACCAGGTTGTATGGACGAGACTGAAATAGACTGGCTAACTTTTTTAAATACAAAGCAGCAGAAATCAGCTTTTGTCAGCAAAATCAACCATGACATCATTCAAGAGAAAAGGATTTTTTTTTTCTTTTTCGCGCCATGATACAGTGCCCTTCACGAAACGAAAAATACATATTCGTGGCCTGAGAGTAAATTAAAACTATTACACATTTAACTTGCGGAGCCATTGTCTATTTTTTTGAAACCATGATTGCAATTTTAGTAATGTTACGATCTCAGATCAAATTTTTTTTTTCAGTACTATGTGACTATCTGCTCCTGAAATGAAAAATACAATATGTGCAGTTGCCATTTTCAGATTTACAGGAAAAAAAGAATGCCACAAGCAAAGATATACAAATCTCAAAGAATTACATAATATATTTTTTTAAAGAAATTGAAAAAAGAAAGAGAATAACCTTCCAGAAAACATCAGAAGTTTAAAATTTACCTAACTTTAAGTTCTATTCTTAGGGAAAAGGTAGAAAAGGGGGATTTTTCGTAGCATGCAGCCCATCTTTATCACCTAAAATGAGTTATGGTCGCGCAATTTTCATAAGGCAAGTGGAGAGAGGAGCGAGATATTTATCTTCTCCTGTTTATCGCTGACGGGTGTCCGGTAAAACGCGGGCCGGGTCCGGGGTCTCTTTTTTGCATTTTTTTCTTTCTTTCTTTTACTTTCTTTTTTTTTTCTTTTGTTTTCTTAAACCCAAATTCTGATTTCTCGCGATTTGCATCAGCGGTGCATCATTTCTATATCTTCGCGTCTGAAGGAAATAAAAAGCGTTCGATGGAGGTTCAGGTACTGACATCACCACAAGCAATCCACACCACATTTATATACATACAAACAAAATCTTTATTTCAACTCGGCATTTCAGCATAGACGGTCAAATATAGAAATAACTACACAAAATTAATTTTCTAGTTCAGGTCCGATTTCTGCAATGGAAGTCTATAAGTTTGTCGTGAACTAAGATGGTCACTATCAGTCTACTATTTAAGCCTGTAATGTAAGTCTCGGAAGCCTAGTATAGATGGTTTTCACGTGACGGCAAAAAGGTCTGTTGGCCGGCCAACAGACCTTTTTTTTCCTCATAAGGCATACGAGGTACAAAAATAATGTACGTATATATTGTGACAGCTTTTCAATTGAATAGCGCCCTTCATTTGGAAGCCAGCTTGTGGCGGTGCGTGACGTAGAGATCGAATCAAAGTGGCTATGAGCCACTCAACTTGAAAATGAATCGTTTTTAAACAGTGACAATTTTGATGCCACTGACTTGAGGTTTTAATCCGAAGGAAGTTAAAGTTAAAGCCCACTCGCATTGTTAAGAAATAGTGCAAAACGCAACGGTAAGAGAGTACACGAGGAGATGTAACACTGTTGAAAACATTCACAAGGTTATCAGTCTGGACTGTGAGACCGAGTTATCTTCGTCCGTGGACCAAGCCAATTATACTTGGAAAGTGCCGCTTGTCTGATCACCGAAACAAGTAATAGTTGTCATTTTCATATTCCTCTAATTTTTTTGTTTTATCTTTCGCAGCCATGCAATATCAGAGATTTTCTTCTCTTTTTAATACCTTTTCTCAACTTAACAATTTTAAAAAAAAATGTGTTCATTGTAGAGTCACTATACCACAAAGAAAGCAACATGTTTCAAAACCTAAAATTCTAGTCCTAAAACAAACTATTCATGAGCTGTCAAATGAAGGAAAACGAACTATTCATGAGCTGTCATATATAGGGAACCGCAATCACTAAACTATAACACTACAGAGAAACGGAGAAAAATAGTCACGTATATTTCTATAATCACGCATTGCTCCAAGTCATGCATTCTTCGTAAGCGTTCAGTCACGTTCGTATATCACGCAGTGAAATTTGAACTGTTCATAACACATACAGCTCGTCAATTTTGTGACTTTCAGTGTCTTCTTTTTCTTTTTCGGCAATCGAGTACGGTTAAACCTGTATAAGTGGGCATTTTCGGGAAATGAGCTATTTTCTTAAAGAGTCTTCTATAATTACATGTAGCTTCTATTTATAAAAATAGGTACGCAATGCGTACATGTGTCTGCAATTTGGAAATTCAACAATCACATGGGAAACAAGGCAACGCACGCTTCGCGAACGATGGGCATCTGCGTTTTGCATCCGTAGCTTTTGGGTTTCGCTGTGGACATTGTAAAACCAAGTACATGAGTGAGCTTTTTTTCATTTTCTTAAGTTTGTCATGAATTTCTTAAAAGGTGTTGTCTCAATATTGTTGTTGGTGGGTGTTGTGCTAAATAATGTGGCTCTATCAAAGTTTCCCCAGCAAAACTTTCACGAGATTCTATAATATGAATTGCTACATTTTGACAGTCTGTAACTGCTTGTACAAACAGTGCATCGCACCATGTACCTTGCATTGACATATTATTTATACATTCATTCCATGAATTCTCAGTAGTAAGACGTTCAGGGTTATTGCTAAAGTATTGAACACCAGCTTGTCAAATAAGTAAGTGATGATTGAGATCACCATATAACTGATGAGAAACTGCTGCTGAAAAACAGTCGCCTTCACCACCAACATCAACAAGTCTCAATCCTAGCTGACTTAATCGCATATTTAACCACATAGTGGAACCAACTGACAATATATTTCAACCGTTTAAATTTTGTTCAGGTCCTGGATTTAACTTGATATCACCAGATGTCAAAGGCTTCATTCTTGAGATACAGTGTCATTTAGTACTGCTGGTTGATTTTGTTATTTTGTGATTATTTTGGGAAGAACTAGTTGTTTGTTTGTTATTTTGCAAAAGTTTGCTTGCTGTCACACTTTTTAGTTTTAAAAAGTTACTGAAAAACATTCACATTTGTGCAGATATGTTACATACCATAACTTATAGCGAGTCCTTAAGCCATACAATCTGGACGATTTAGGAGTATTTTTTCTGGGAATACACTTCAGCTTGCACCTAACTTTTCTCCATTTCTTGGATCTTATAATCTTTTTTGGTAATCTAGACGGCTCTCGGTCTCTGCGTCGTTTCACTTGTTTAACTATTTTGGAATGACCACGAAATTCTTTAGCACAAGATGGTGGCACCACAACAAGGCTCATCATTGCACAGGGGGGTGGGGGAGGGGGCGACCCCGGGAGATTTGGCAGTATTTTCTTTTTCGTGGGTGAGGAATGGTTAAAGATTTGACATAACACAAGTTCCCGAGGGTGGGGTAATTTGACAAAATCTACAGGAAAATTATACCCAGAGCTCCTTGGGATTGCAGCGCCATTTTGGACGTTGCTTCGTGTAGTGCCTTCATACACAAGTGATCGTATAAAATTTGCCTGTTAACTTTTGAATATTCAGTATCGCATTGGACTTAAAAACCTCGTGAGAAGGTGCTTGGGAAATGCCACCTTTACAAGGCCTGGGATACAGCAAGACGTATAAATGGCTGTGGCAGCGAGGGGATTTCAAGAATTTGTCAAAGGAGGTGAGTGTTTTGATCTCAGTGTTATTCTTATGAACGATTGATAGTCTGAGTATCAAAAGAGAGCACAGATAAGGTAAATGAAATATTAATTTTTCACGGTAATTTTTACTGATCATTATCAAACTTTTATCATGATTAGCTCCCACCAGTACTGTGTTGGCCTCGAGGTCCCAACTAATGACTATGACTGTTGGTGCCCTCTCTGCAATGCAGAAGATCTTTTGTGATATAAAGTTTGCTTAATCTTTTTTGAGTAACAAAGGGAAAGGGGTATTTGACATCAGTGTCTTCCCCCTAGGTACAGCATTTGACATAAAAATAGGCAAAAATGTCAAATCCCCCTGGGTGTGCCCACCCGGCAAAACTACTAGTTCTGATATCAAGGCTAGGTTCGCTAGAAGATTACTAGTTCTTAAACAAATTCGTGCGTATAAACTGTGCACAGCTTTCGCGGACGTTCGGGCAATGATGAGGCTGATACAACTTTAAAATTCGTGTCTTCGAAAGCACAGGAGTAACTCTTTGGTGCCGAGTTTAGACTTGTCACAAGTCGACCTTATGAATTTCAGAGTTGAATATATTAGGCCGTTGTTTAGGTCGCGAAGCGGCCGAGCGAGCGAGAGGTACTGAATAAACAAGACGAAGGACTTTTCAGAAAGTCTACGCCGAGCTGAAAGCTTGAAAGCATCTTTCAAAGCCATTTATTCGGCCAAGTTGACCCGCACTTCGAAAGCTGTGACATATTGAGACAACACCTGTTAAGAAATTCATGACAAACTTTAGAAAACGAAAAAAGCTCACTCACTTACCGCGGCTTCCCGACGTCCACAGTGAAACCCAACAGCTACGGAGACAAAACACAAAATGTCCGTCGTTCGCGAAGCGTGGGTTGCCTTCTTTCCCACGTGATCATTGACGCAATTGCCGACTCATTTCCTCGAATTCTATTGGTTCCGAATGTTGTCTTGAATTCGTAATTTTCTCGCAACCAATGGTAAGGGTTACGATAATTCGCGATTGAGTGACGACATTCATCGTGATTCACGACAGATTCACGACAAATGGTTACGCTTTACTTGTCCCTCATGTACTTGATCACAAAAAGAACTTGTAAAGAAAACCTCGATCAAACCTCTATAAAATATTTTCACACTTGTTCTATATGAAGTAGTGATCGAAATTTCTACAGCTCTGCATAGTGTCTGCATTTGCATATGCAAATAGCAGACACAAAAACGCTCGTGTAGTGTTTGTAAGGTACATTTCAGTGTATCATACATAACATACTTAAGCGTGCTATGTATTAAGGACGTTCGCGCCCATTGCTACTGCGCATTTCTAGTGCGCACGCTATTCATTGGTCACAAGCTTGCCACGTCATTTTCAAGCGCGCGCACGGAGTCGAAAACTCAACAAAATATAGAGCTGATGACCTTTACGTTAACAATGTGTGCGAATATTTTTGTTGGATGCTCGGTGACCCCCAATATTTTTTCGGCAGATCACTTCCTTTTCTGATTCTTTCCATTATACTAAAAAACAAAAAAAATCTGTACGTGGGAAGTTTTAATTATTTCTCATATACTATTCAAATAGAGTCGAATTGTTACGTGGATACAGGTGTGCGTAACTTAAAAGTTGTATTTTTTAAGGCTAATTCTAGCTGATTTAATGACATATGTAGCAAAGATCTATCAAATAGGCCTATATATGCTGTGTTAAACACACATAACTTAGATATGATTCTTCAAATTAACTTTATGCCGATAGTAATGAATCTGGGCAAAATCGTCCTCGAATGACTGGAAATCCTAGAAATGCTATGGTCTGCGATACGCCTTATCTTCAAAACGAGTTCGGTGACCCCCGATTTTTTTTACATTCTTAATCTAAACTTATCATTTTCTTCCTGCAGACAAAGTTTTAAAAAAATCTGTGCGTGGGAAGTTTTTGGGCGCGAACGTCCTTAAAGCAGCATGGCGGACATGTAGATTCGATTCGTGTGTTGTGTCCGGCAATTGGCAATAATCCAGTTCCATCGGCGGTGGAACGTGACAGTTCGTACTAGAATTTATTCAATGTAGAGCATTTCTGCGATGAGATCGATATTAAGTACTTAGGTCAGGATTCACAGAATAACTAACTTGACACGGTGCAACCGACCGTAAAATGGACTTAAGCGACAGATGTTCAAAAGCCGAGGGAGGAGGAGGAGGGGGGAACTACTACATGCAAAGGTTGAGAAATTTTCCTTGTCTAGGGTACAAATTAAGGATTCTGGTCTCACTTATAGGGTGTCGACGACAAAACGTCACCATTTTTAGCTGTCAAGGTATCTTTTAGGGTGCACGAAAAGAAATGATAATTAAAAGAAATGCTCTTATTTAATTTCTTGTTTTCAGGCTTGATTTCTGCTGATCTCTCGACGACAACAACAACAACAACAACCTTTATTTACACTATTCTGTAGAAGAAAAAGAAAGGAGGAAAAAAAAACAAAGTCTACACGAGATTACACGAGTCGGGTCTACAAGTACCCACAGGATCCTCTCTTTAACAATAGTTAGTAATTGAACCTATTCCATTTTAAGTGGTACCTTTTAGAGGTATAATGAAGCTCAGGCAATGTCCACATAAGTCTCCAGTAGGAACTAAATTCAAATTTTCCGATAAGCATTCCATGCCTTTCATTACGGGAGCTCCCCCGGTTTCCAAATGTCAAACAGGAAGTAAAGGAGTGAAGGAGTGAAGGAGTGAAATCGGGTCTACCACTACAACTTGAAAAATGATAAATAGTTTCCTAGTTAAAAACTGACATACTCACTTTGGGATTTTTTGCCATTTGTAAATTGAAAGTAGTGTGACTGAATGACGGTGTGTTTGTGCAGTGCAGTACAGATAATCAATGGACTAGATAACCAAACTAAGTTTCAATGGAAGACCAAGACAAGACCAATTTAATTCGTTTAATGTAACTGATTTGTACTAACTGACATTTTGCCTGCGAACGGCGAATGAGCGCGTAATTTAATTCTCCCAAAGTTTGCTCACCCTCTTTACTCTTTTTTCTTATCCACTTTTTGGCACTTACATGCAGGATTAAATAATGTTAGACTGATGAAAATAGTCAATGATGATGCATTTTAGAGCAGAGCATTACCGGTCTAGGTGCAGCTCTAGATATGAAACTCTACACAGCGGTCAATATCGATTTCAGCCAATCAATTTCGTGAATTTGGTAGTCCCCAGTCCCAGTGAGACATAGCCAAATGATAACAGTTATTAATTATAATAGAACCTTTGTTTTCACTCAAACATTCAAAGCCGCGCGTTTGTATCGCCCTCGCGTAAGCCCGCTTGAATTAACACTGTTGAAACAAATTATGTAATCCTAAACTAAAACAAACTTCCATTCATGTTTTGTGCTAGCTAAACCCTCAGACTACGTTCTTAGAAGAATTTTTGGTTTAATCAACTGGGTTGATAATGAAGTCAAATGGGTTGATAATGATAGCTCCGACGCAGGGCTAACGCTTGAATCGTCAGCTTTCGAATTTCTTTACGGTGGCCAATTGACATTATCAACCCTGATGATAAAAACAAATTATCTTGTAGTACTCCCCATCGACACAGCACCACAGTTTCTTTAGAAACTTTCACATGAAGGCACTAAAATGCAATTTAACAAACTTTTCATCCTGCTGAGATTATGCTTTCCTGGTGAATACGAGCAGCTGGAAACTAATATTCATACAAATTTTTGCTCTGGATAGGTTCTTGGCTTTGTGATAGACTACGCTTGAATCTCTGAGCTTTTGCATGACGCGGCATTTACGTGATGGTCGAGAGAGCTGTCATGTTGATTAAAAAAGTGACTAATTTCGGGAAATTTAGCTATCTGAACAGTTCTTGTATAAGAAAAAATATCATTTTAATGTTTTTTTTAGTTCCCCTAAAAAACATAAAAACATTCTGAAGCAAAAATCAGTAACAGATATTTCTGGTGGTTTCCCGGTCGCCATGCTGGTGCCCATCCAGATAACACCAGCATGGTATCTCCATACCATACAAATCTCTACAAATTTGGATAAAAAGGATTTCCACATATCTTGCATAACAAAACTTGCTAATTCTGTACTTTATCTATTGAACGGCTTCTATTTTTATTTTTGGTCGATTTTTAATGAAGTAGCACCGCAAAGCAGCAATTCAATTGCTGGAAGAATTGTTTCAGACGTGTCGGCAAAAGCTGCCTTATTCGAGACATTATAAAAATTCCCTGAGACAGGGTCGATCTTTTAGCACTTTTTTCTGAGAAATTATTTTAATTGTTATTATTATGTTATGCAGGACTTTTAGGTTTTGCTTTATTGTTGTTGTTTTCTCGGTATCTTATAAAATTTTTATATGACGTCATCATTTTCGGAAATTTTAGCCCCTCGCTAAAAGCAGGGAAGCCTTTACGCGAATAAGCAAACAGTTGCTGTCTAGAACTGATGTGAAAAATTACACCTTCGATTTCCTTGAAAGGTCGTGTTCCCTCGCAACAAACTCAAGATTTGCTTTCCAAGAATAAACTACCCGTGTGAATTAACCCTTAAACCATTAACCAACTTGTCAGCTGCGCGTTCTTGCAATTCGATTGATGAAGTTTAAACTAAAAACGGCCTATAAAATTTTCAACAAACAAAGAAACAAATAAATAAAGGAGGTAACTTTCTAAAGAAAGTGTGGTGCTGCGTGGGTAGGTTGTCTTACAAGATGATTTGGTTTTATCAACTGGGTTGATAATGGAAATTGTTCACCGTAAAGATTGGCTGGGTAAGGGTACGGGGTCCTGGATTGTGGAAAACATGGGGTGAAGAAAACACGGGGTCTGGTGAAAAACCGGGAATCTTGTGGAAAAAAAGGGTTCTAGTGGAAAACATGGGGTCTGAGTGAAAAACACGGTAGGGGGGGGGGGATCATTATCAGCATCTCGGCGTGAAACGCGTTTTTCGATCATCCAGCGAATTAACATTTCGTGCCTGAACGAGCCGTGGAGTGGTTTTCTTTTGCATGTGGCATTAGGGTGTCTATTTTTTTTCGCAGTAACTTGCGTGGAGTTTGTTTTACCTTTGAACTATTCTGTACGATCGTTATATTCCATACAAACTCTTATAATTATGCTGTTACGTAATGTCATGTTGATGGTCCGCGAAGGAGCTTGGGCTACCTGCTGTGATTGCACTTTTAGAAAGCAACATTTCCCCGGGCTGCATCTGCAAAAATCTTCGCAGCAGGTACACGCGTGTACCGCACATGATTGAGCAGTTTGTTCTAAAAATAGAAAAATTGTCCCATATCACAGGAACAGCCCTAAAACTAGAAATGGCGCGCGCCTCGTCCCTGATCATGGCTTCTGGTTTGCTGCCTATTCCGTTCGAAATCCTCGTTTATAATACCGCGGAAAAAGTACTAGCTTGCTAACTTTAAGTTGTTATGTAAGCCTTAATCAGGCACTATTTCGCTGCAGCTCACTCAGCATAAAAATTTCTGGACTCTATTGACACCGGTTTGAAACTTTGCTAGGTCAGATTACTCAATAAACGGTAAAATTTGCGTTATTTTAAATTTGGACTTGATGGCATGCTTCTATGGACCATTAACTTACCGCAAGGGGTCAGATAAAGGCTTTTAATCGGCATCTGGACTAGTTCTAATTGTTTTTAATTGCCAAATAGTCGAATAAACTAATCATTATCATGTTTTGTTTTGTTATTTAATACTTAGCCCTCGCATGTACAGGGGGAGGGGTAGATGCCATCCCCCACAAAGGTTTTGACAAAGTACTAGTTTTGAAAAGAAGATTTACTCTAAGGGGCTGAAAAGTTTAGTCATCCCTCGCGGAAATTTTGACATGTCAATTGTGTGTCTATCACTTTTGACGCTGCCATGGCAACCGCAAAATTCAAAGTGTGACCAAAGGTCAACTTGACTCTTTAAGAAACAGTAAAACCCAACTACCATGATTCCCTACAGGCATGTCTCATACGGGAAACTACCGAGGCCATTGAAAATGAGCACACCGTCCATTTGCCCATTGGTTTAAAAGCCCTTCATACCACAACGCCTTAGTAACATATAACCTCGTTCCCAAGGCTTGTCCAATTTCAAAAAGAAAAGCCCTGGGAACATGGTTGAGTAACACGTGGACAATCAATTCTGCTGTATGGCACAAATGCATCAGTATTAAAGAAAATGTTTCCTATTTTGGCCCAAAATAGATTTTTTGGACTACTCGTACAGGATATTAACCCTCGTTCTCTGCGAGCGATAGTCCATTCCACTAATTGGTGAAGGGATTTCCAGAAGAAAGGTCAAAAGACCTTTATCACACGGCGGCCATTTTGAATCCCAGGAGAACAAAAAGCTTTGTTTTTGCCCGTTCAGCCTCGCACTGGATGAGAGGTTGGATGGGCAAAATCTTGTGTTTCAGCATTGCGTGATAAAGTTCTTTTCCAGTGTAAAATAAAGTTGTAAAGCGCAAAGAACTTATGATATGTGCGCTATATAAATACAGTCGGAACGTCAGACCACCTCTCGTAAGCGTCCAGTTCTCCAAACAACCAAAATTTCCCAAGTCTGATGATTATATTTAAAACCTCTTTTAAGCAATCATCTCTAGTAGACGACTGCGACCACGTTTAGCAATAATAAGTGAAATTTTGTTTTGTTTTTAACCTCCTATAAGCGACCAGTCGACTCCAATAGACAGATAATTGTACGAAAATTGAATGAGGTATTGTAACATTGTCGTATTCCTGGATAGCACAAGAGACAGAAATTTCTCAATGGGAAGTACTGTTTCTCAGAATCGACTTGTCACATGAATAACACATCTTAAACAGGGATAAGTCTCTTCAAGTCACCTTACGCTAATGAAGTAAACTTTTCACCTAGAATGGTCTAATCTCTCGTTCTCGACCACCTCCCGTAAGCAGCCACCTGGGCTTGACATTTCAGGTGGTCGCTTACAGAAAGCTGTACGACCACGACCACGTGGAAAAGAAAATTTGTAAGTCATTCAAACTCGACAAAAGCAATGCAGTTAGTATGGGAACGCCTGCCGTTAAACCATATCTTTCTATATGTCCGGTGGGCTTAGTTTGTCTCGCAAGGTATTGTGAAAATTGTACAGTCGCCATCTTTACTCTTGCGGCGCATTCAACCCACTCATGACGAGGGCCAGTTTTATTCTCACGAGGGTTCCAAATTTTTGTGACCTCGGAAAGTCAGAGTAGGATTTTAAACCTTATGATTACAGAGTTGTTTTATTCGCGTACAGTCAACTCTCCCGTAAGCGACCACCCTTTGTGCAAGACAAAGTGGTCGCTTACGTGAGGTGTCGCTTACGGGAATAATCGTATCTATAACAAAATTCTCGATCGTGATTGGTTCTCCGCGTGCCTATTTGTCACGTAGTCGGCGTGCGATCGCGTGGGTGTCCAATCACAGGTGTCCGATTTGAACTTTTTGTAATTGGATACCCCGTAATTCGCATGTCAATCGCGCCCGAAGTCTTTCGTTCAGTTTTCAAAACTTACGGAAAAGCGCTACAGGCGTTTTCGCTCAAAAGTAGTTCTGATAAGACATGTTTAAATCCGAAATTTGTTATAGATACGATTAATTAGCGTTCGTCCGATTTCGAAATTACTCGCGCGACTACTCCCTGAATTGTACTCCACTCGGTCCAAATAACCAAATAAGCCCACTATTACAAATCACCAAATAACCTCAATGCTCCGTTGATTTTTCGTCAGTTACAAAAAGATATTACCTTATCAGCTATCATTAGGCAAATAGAAACTAAGCTGTTTGATTGTTATGATTTTTGGACCATACCTACGGTACCATTATTCTCAATCAGCCATCGATAATCTCAACAATAGCGATCGACATCTTTAATCACCAGTCGATAATCTCAATCACAGCGATCGACTATTCGATCCCCAATCAATAAACTCAACCATAGCGATCGATTTCAGGATCACCAGTCGTGAACTCCTACCACTTTTGACTGATATGGCCTCCCATTCTAGTTGGTCAGCGTGGAACGCTTTCTTTGTTTCAAGTAGTTTCATTTCGCGCGCCAGCGTTAGCTCCCAGGGACTAAACAAGGAATCTTAGCACAATTAGCTCATTTGTAGCTTACACAAGAAAACATTTTCTTTAATACACAACACCATATTTAATTTTGCTGCAACAACACTTGATTAAATGAAGTTCATTCCAAGTTATTGGACAGCAAACACTCTACTCTGGTAACTCCAACTCCGCAGTTTTTATGTCATCAAAAACGATGTCCATTCTGTCAAAGGTATCCACTACAAGGGCATAAGCCTAAACAAACAACAAATACAAGTATTTTAATGCACATTTCTAACAACATTGAGTGAATACTTTATTTACCCTCGGATCATCGTAGCTAATATCTCCGAGCATTTCTCAACCCAACCCTCAGGATGACAACAAAGGCCAGACCACAACACCGGGAACTTCATGCCCTACTCTTTTCGATAAGCGTGTGGCCTCTTTAATGTCCCTTGCGGATCAATATCATTATCTGGGCAACTGCGCACCTACCCCTCCCCTAACCCAACATGTTATAAAAGATAACTAAGTTAGTGTTACTGTTGGGATAGGGGAGGGGTAGGTGCGCAGTTGCCCAGATACTGATATTGATCCTCCCCCGTTAAACATTTGCAAGCAGCACGTTCTCCTCAGTCATTTTAAGACCCTGAGTGTTGGTCCGGTCTGGGGCTTGAACCATCGACCTCCCGCACGGCAGTCCGGCGCTCTACAAACTGAGCTAACCAGGCGGCGGTGATAGTTGGGAGGTTTTCAAAATCTATTTAGAGGTGGATCATAGAGTCAAATTTAAACCTAAAAATCTCAGGAAAATGTGAAGGAAAATCAAGGAACTGATGACATTTTTCATTCACTCACTCGTCCATACCAAGGAAGCTTCATACCTGCGTAAAGAGCTTGTCTCTGTATTTTGCCTCTAGAACAGGGTCAGCAGCATTATCCACTGTTAAACCATCGACACTAACTGGAGTCTGAAAAAGATCACACAGAGCAACAAAAATTAATCAAAGAAACAGACACTTTTGTACCTACGGGTCACCTTGCCCAGCTCGAAACGCAAACAAGATTCCAGATACGAGCTGGTAAGAGAATAAAGTCAAAACTTATAAATTTCCGAATAAGTCGCCTTAAAAAGATGAGATTGCAAGATATTTTTATAATACATTCTAGCATTCTGCAACTTTCAGTGTATTTAGTAAAACTGAACATGATCTTACCCCAGTCCTCTCCACGGCCGTTTCGCTGAGGGCTGATTTAGACTGCGAGGAAGGTGTACTGGTACCTAGAAAGATGAGTGGCCGTGAGTAACGCGCGGTAATTGCAGCGACCAAACAAAAGCGAAAATGGGAGGAGAAGCACATCAAAAACCATCAAAACTCAAGCTTGACTGGTTGAACTCTTAGAGAATGTTATATTCGTTTGCCATCTCACATGAAAGTGTTTTGTGATCCTTTGACATCTCAAGACATCTTTCATTTTGACTTTCTGGCCAAATGCTTGTATTTCATTTTGATACAGTTTTATTAAAATCGGTTGTTTTCTTCATCGCTTCATCGAGAGACTTCAAGAAAACTTTATGTTACGTCAGTGGCCATTGAAATTCTTCCCCTCGAAAAAGAATAGGAAAGCTATTAACTAAGAGTAAAAGCGCCTTTTGCTCACGGCTACTGTACTGGAAACGGCGTTTTGTTCTGCCGGAACCGATTTATACCTCTGACTGAGCTAAGTCACGCTAAATAGATATACTTTTTTCCAATGAACAATCATTACAGACCTCGTCCAGACTTTTTTGCTGATAACTTTGACCGCTGGGTGGAATTTGGACGATCCTAACAAAGAAACAACACATGATATAAATAACCAATACGTGCGATCAAAATAATCACTTGTTAAAAAAGAAGCTATATCACGAACAAGCCTACTGTACGAATTAAGGACACTGTAGCCTTTTCCAGGCTTTCAGTAACAGTTGAGAGCCAGCGAGAACGATTGCTAAAAAAAACGGGAAGTTTCGTGCGAAAAGAGCGTTCTTCCCGAGATCTGCTCATTCTTGCAATCACTTAGTTCGCTTTTCGTTAGTCCTCAACCCCTCCCGACCACAATCCGAGAACCTGGACCTTAACATAACAGAATGTCACAAAATGTAGGAAGAACGCAGAACAGCAGAAAAGAAGTTCAGCTCAACTTCTCTATACAGAGACCTCTATTTAACGGACAATTCAGAGAAACTACGGACCATTCACTAGGGAAACTAGAATATTCATATCGCCCCTATCTCTGCAAGATAGACACCTTTAATATACAGACACTCAACTCAGGGCCTTAAGTGTCCGTATTGAAGAGGTACATACGTACGACTGAAACAATTAACCGAAAATACACAAAGATGACCAAGGATCGAAACGCTATAAACTTGAGAAAAACGGATGTGCTATGAAGTGTGGCACTGTTCTAAAATATATCTACCAGAGAGTGTTAACTTTACTTTGCAGAAACAGTTTATGAAAAAAAGAAAACGCCACGAACTCGTCTTAGAAATTCGATGTGCAAGTTTTTTTGTGTGTGTGTTGTCTTCCAGCTCCGCTGGGTCTAGTGACTCTCGCTTCGTTCGCATTGCTCGGTTTAATGCTAAAGGTCTATTTTGTGCATTGATAGCCGTTAGGATAGGCTAGTACTTTTGGATACAGTGACACGTAAGTTTGGGTAATGCGTACGTTAAGGTGGAGTAATACGTAATTTTGGATAGGGTAATACGTAAATATGTAAGTTTGGATAGGGTAATACGTAAATATGTAAGTTTGGATAGGGTAAGGCGTAAGTTTAGGTGGGGTAATACGAAAGTTTAGATGGGTAATACGTAAGTTTTGACAGGGTAATACGTAAGTTTGAATAGGGTAATACGTAAGTTTAGATGGGCTAATGCGTGAGTTTGGATAGGATAACACGTACGATTAGGTGGGGTAAGACGTACGTTTGGATAGGGTAATACGTAAGTTTAGGTGGGCAATACGAAAGTTTGGATAGGGTAGTAAGTAAGTTTGGATAGGGTAATACGATCAACTTAGGTATTACTAACAAATAGGTCATAATCTGGTGCGTAATAACAATCTTCAAGAGGCACTGGACTCTGAAAGTCACAATTGTTTGGGTTAAAATAAAAATACCAACAGAACTTACACTTTTTTAATTTGAAATTTGTTTCATTTTTGAACTCTTTCCTTTAATAAAGCTTATGTATCTGATGTCAATAAAAACCATTACACACAAGGTATCATTAAATGGATGTAAATAGAACGATAATTGAAGAAGAAAGTTTCCCAGTACCACGATGCAATTCAAAGCAATATTTCTCTCGCTGGATGAGACGCCATCCATCACAGATTACTCTCCAACAATTTTGTCAGGTTGCTTTCACAGCCTGTCTCTAGCCATACATTTGTACACCACAACTGGATTGAGAGAGGTACTTTGACAGTAAAGCTAGTGTCTTCCCCAAGACCACAATGCAAGTGGCCTAAGCAGGCCTCAAAAGTGAGCTCAAACTCGAAGTCTAACGCCGACGGCCTGATGCATGGCAATGAACGACCAGGAGAAAGAAAACAAGCGTTATCTGTTTAGCGTCTAGCAAACGCCGTTATGTCTGCCAAACCTTATTACACGCATATAAAACGTAAAATTGCATATAAGTCAGGGTCTACAATGATCCCACAAGCGGACATGAACTTACAGATTCAGGAATCTTGCCTCCTTTCTTGTCTTTCTTGTCTCCCTTTCTGCTGTCGACTTTCGTTTCAGAAGTTGTTCCTTTACGTAGCCGTTTATCTACTGCTTTGTTTTAAAACATTTTAAAAAAGCAAACAGTACAATAAAAAAACAAGTACAAAGTTAGTAGTACCAAGTTGTTATCAGGTCTTCAATCTAGCGGAAGAGCCTATAATGGCTTTTTGAACAAGAAGTAGCATTAGCTCGGATTAACAGAAAATAAAGCAGTGACGGTCAAAAGTATTGAGTTACTCAAACGACAGTTTGAAGAATCCCAAAAGTGGACTAACTTTAAAATAGATTATCCAAAACAGGCCTTTTTTATACTCCATGTTTTCTCAGTTGAGGTAACAGAAGCCTGCTAAAGGCAATGAAATATTTCGGCAAAACATTTATCCATATTGTTACAGTGCACCTTTAGTTACCGTTGCTACTTAGTACGTTTTGATTATTTTTGATAACTTTTTGACAACTTCTGATGGCTTCCAATTCAAATGGCCAATCAAACTACTACAACTTCCCACCGGTATCAAACGATGGCAGGTTTTCGAGACTTTTGAAATCCCATAAGAGTGAATGACGACTTTGAACACCTTTACCCTCGACCGTTCCCATGTTACGATTAGCCGGTTCAATTAGACACCAACAAAAGGTTATCAAAAACTGTAAAAAAAGATCTCAAAATTTAATCAAAACCTTTCTCAAATGGCAACGGTACGGGTCGTGGAGGTACGCAGCACTGTCACTTCAAAGGTTATGTTACAGCGGTTATCAGTCACACGCGCCCTCCAACGATTTTTTTCCATTTTGAAAACTACGTTTTGGTGGACGTCAATCAAATGTATCCATGACAATAACGGCGTCAAATTCTCAGAGTATCCGAGTTGCTCTTTCATATCATCTTTACTTGACTCGTCGATAAACAGAAACTGAGAAGTAAGACTTATAAAATCGTTTAAAGCGCCTTTTCGTTCGTCTCGCTCACGGGCAATGCTTTGAAGCTACAAATTTACAAACATTGTACAACCACAACAACATGAGAATGAACTAAATATAAATAAATAAACTTTATTACAGAATGAACTACAAAAGTCTAAATGCTAATCTCTTGCGGCTTTCATTACCTTTTTATTACTGACATTCCCACATGCCGTGTGGTTCTCTTGACGGTTTGCTTTGCATATAATTTGCCTGTCTGCTACTAGTATTCCAACCACGCTTGAAACTCGTCAAGATAGATCTCTGCATGCCGGGATTATCAGTATTTTAGCAAGGCGAATGACAAGAATTTCTGCGGTGAAAATAATCTGCATCCATAACAAGCTAATAAATAGTCAATCTCCACATAAAGCGACTCATTTCAGAGGCCAACTTTTTCAGCTACCTTGTATCTTTCCTTTCTTCGACTTTCTCTTAGGCGGATCGCTCGCGGCTCTAGTTTTGCTTCGTACGCCGCCTTCTTCACAAACGTTTCGCTCGCAAAAAGTGTTTATGCTATGCAATTCAAAGACAAACCGCGTTTCCTCTACATAAGAGCCCTCCATCTCAGCGAAATTGCAAATTACTTTGTCATAATGACTGAGCGATTATTCCTTAACCAACGACGATCGAACATGGCCGTGAAACTGACACGACGAAATGAACACGGATATTGTCATGGATACATTTGATTGACGTCCACCAAACTTAGTTTTTGAAATGGCAAAAAATCGTTGAAGGGCGCGTGTGACTGATAACCGCTGTAAAGTACTTCGAGTGGCATCAACATGTCTGGAGTCTGAAAATGTGTTTGCTATATTGAAAAGAAACATCTCCAACTGAATAACACGGAGGTAGAATTCGAAAGTTGAACCCAAGCGTCTGGCCAAGGGTAACAGGAACACCATTATATCCATTTGTTGCTTACAGTACAGTCACACCATGGACATACCTTCTTCTTGTGATGTATCCTCGACGAGCTCCCTCTCGGGAAGACCAAGAATAGATCTTATCATGTTGGCCTGACCCACAATACTATCCACCATTTCACAGAGCAGTTGATACCTAACAATAAACAAATCATCAATGTTTAGGCTAGAAGGATATTAACCACGTTGTGGAAGTTAATAAGTGCGATATTTACTAATTTGTGGTATTAGCGAGAAATAAAAACTTTTCCTTCCATTCGCCTATTCAGGTCTCTCCGATTGTAGAAAACGAGCAAACTAAACGGACAAGTTACAAGGAGTTAGTATGTGTGGGGGCTGTTTGCTGTGCCGTATTTGATCCAACGCTTTAGGAGCCCATCACTAGGGGCCCGCAACTACCCCATATTCCTGCCACGGTGTTTTCACAGACCGATCTATTTTTAGTTTGAATTTTTCTCGAGCTCAGATCCTCATAGGAACCTCAGTGACCAATTGCAATTATAAGCACCGACTAATGTCGATATGATGTCGACATGTTCACGTCAGGCCGCATTCTTTTGTCCTTACCGAAGCGTGCTCATATAGACTGGAACTTGCCTATTTCGCGGGAAAAATATCTAAAAATCAAATGGTCTGTAAAAATGCCGTTGCATTGGCTTTTTATGGGGTCCTGGCGATTCAATTAAAATTTGTCACAAGCTACCTTCTTACGAGTACGGTGCATGTATGCGAACTAAGAACCAAATACAACGCTTCTATTTGGGTAAGAGATCAATTATATTGCAGTAAGCAGCAGTTCTTTAGTTCTTTTCTACGCCTAGGAGTGCACTCTGGTGCAGAATTGAAAAGAGGACTCACCCCGCAGTATACATGGCGTGTTTTACGGGTGTCATTGGGGGAATGACAAGGTTGATATTGAGCTATTCAGCGTCTGTAGCAAGCTGTCACGCTCATCAGCATCTTCAACTGACATGATTTTCTACAAGAATCAATAAGTAACGATAAGAAACACTTTGGAAACCGAGTCACAGCAGCCTTGAGCGTCAAAGGCAAGCTCGAGAAATGCTAAAACAAGCCGTGCAAGTCTTGTTACACTACTTTGACACAGAAAGGCGTGTTCCTCACATATTATAAAAGTGTTAAATACTACAAAATAGAGTACATATAAAAGTTTGTAAGCAGCAGTGAAGAGCCATTGGCAAATATGTGGAAATATGTGGAAAATGCAATTATCTACACTCAGAATATGGTTTACCATGAGTAATAGTGGGGCCGTGAATTCAAACATGAATAGAAAAATTGGAATTAAGGTTAAAAATACGAAGGATTTGTACTTTTATAATGCAAATTAGAAATGAGTTTTTTCTACTGGTGTGATAGAAACTATGGAAACGAGTTTAATAAGGATACCCGTGGGTTGCCATGTGGAGTGGATTCTATTCTCGTACAATATCCTGGGTTACCTGTTGAAGGGACTGTAGCGACAAGTCCCATTCCTCCTCCTCTTGTAGCTGTGCGTAAATCTGCTTCAGTTCTTGAACAACCTCATCCTGGAAATACATCTGAAAAGATGGACCAATATGAGGTCAAAATGGTTTATTTGGCTGGTCATACAATCCTAGCCAAAAGAGTTTGGGACATTTGCCTTTGTTTCTGCTTTTTTTTACGTGGAAGCTGCGAGAAACTAACAATTTGCACTCATACAAATAGCCTCAGAAAGATTTCCCCCGCTTCCCTGAACAATGCTGAAGTCCTTTGACTGTAGGTTATTTGTGACACATCCCTGACTCCTGAAAACCGACATTGTCCAGTCTGTGGAAAAATGAAAAAGTGTCCCAAACGTTTTGGCCAGGATTGTAGTCTGTATTTCCAATCAGCCCGGCGGTAATCTCGATCTCTGTGGCAGTAAGCCGGTCATTCACAAGAAATATGGAATGCTTGTCCAGTGCAGTGTCACCCACAGTAAAAACACGCTTCTGTCAGTTTTGGCCCTCAGGTAGAGAGACACTCTAGGACAGTAAAGTATCTGGCCCAAGAACATAAATTATTGAATTATTTCATATCTACTTCACATCATTTCACCTTGCTCCCAATGCGTGGCTTCATATAAAGCTTCGTTGGTAGAGCATCGCACCGGTATCGCGGAGGTCACGGGTTCGAATCCCGTTGAAGCCCTGGCGTGTGTTTCTCAAAAGACCCGAAAACTTCTCGGGCACGAAAGCTTTTCAGGGCTCTTTTCGGGTGATTTTCTCGGGTCCCGGAAAGTGTTTCTCAAAGGCCCCGGAAACAGCCCGGATTCCAAGCGAACGTTTCGGGATTTTTCTCGGGTTGGCCGGCGTCGGGCATGATTTGCAGCGTGAGCTATAGAAACGTATTCTAGAATGTTTTGGTCTTAGCCTTGGACTTTTTCGTGGGATATTTTTCACGTTTAAATGTAAAACAGCTCGGACATAGTATATTGATGAAGTTCTCTGTCGACTAAACCCGCTTGGTGTTGCCATGTGGTGATTTTCGCGACGATGGATGTGAACTAAATCAGCGATCTTCAATGTAAGACCTTTCCTGGAGATTAGCTTGCAACAATAGCCAGGCCCTCCTACGTGTAGCTAACAGTGCATGTTGCTTGCAAAAAAAAGTGTGCTTTCTGGCAATTTTTCAAATTTTGCTAGGTAGTCTTAACTAAATATCAAAAATGCATGAGTAAGAATGTTGCTTAATTAACAGATTTTTCAAAAAAATGGCATGAGTATCTTTGATCAACATACTTAGGAAGAAAGTGAAGTGATAACCATACCAATTTCATAGTCATTGGTATCATCACCTTAAACGAAGGCTAGGGGTGGCGAATGGTGCCCGGAAAATTCAGGGTCTCGGAAAATTTGTTTCAATCTCAAAATCTCGGAGGCGTTTTCAATGAGTCTCGAAATCTCGTTTTCTTGTGTTTCTTTGCGTCTCGGATTCTCGAATTTTTGGCTGCGAAGTCTCGGGGTCTCGGATTTTGTTTTTTGGCCAACGGTTCGATCAAAACCATGAGAAAATTGTTTATTATATTAAAAACATACGAAAGCAGTCTTTCGAATATGTAGGCGCAACAAGTCGGGTTTTTAAGTATTCATGGCGTAACATTTTTGAATTCTTGACATATCAATCTTATATTTATTTATCTTAGAATATCGTGTAGCTCTTGTCTCGCTGCGAACAGTTTTCGAAACCGGCTCGGATTTACGCAAAATGAAGTCTTGGGCTCGGTTTTCTTCGTACAGAGTCTCGGGCTCGGATTTTGTTAAAACTTTCAAGTCTCGGTCTCGGATTTTCAAACAAGGGTCTCGGCATCTCGGCGAGTCTCGGATTTTACCATTCGCCACCCCTAAGATTGCACAAATCCTTGGGCCAGAGGTGTTTGAAGGCATAACTGGTGGCCTCGATACTCTTGGTGAGACTATTGCCATTTATTTATCTATGGTATTAGCTGCAAAGCCAAATAATTCCAATGCACAAACATTCCCTACAAAATTCTTCACATATGTGTTTATTTATTTATATATCTACATGTAGTTATTGACTGATTGATTGATTGATTGATTGATTGATTGATTGATTGATTGATTGATTGATTGATTGATTGATTGATTGATTGATTGATTGATTGATTGATTGATTGTTTAACTGATGGATTTAACAGATACATCTGTATGGTTAGATAGACAACCCCAGGTTTCTACCAGTACTGCCAGCAGTAGTAGCATGGTAGCTGGTGCTGATGGCATGGCTTCACTGGTAATCAATGGATCATTCAAAGATTCAAATCAGATTCAAATTGTACAAAATTATTAACATTAACTAGTAACTACTGATATTAACTTTCAGATTAAAGTAATCAACAATCCAATAAATAAATGCAGGAATATGTAGTAGTTTCTACATGTGAGACTATGTTTTTTGATTGGCAGTTGTCCTTATCCAATGGGCTTTTGCAGGGTGACATTTGTTGACTGGAATACAATTTTCAAAATACTTGAATTTGTCAGATTTTGATCTGCAGTAGCTAATTCAATTGTGTATATGTATCATCATTCCTTTGTTGTTGATGATCTTCATCTGTTTTTGCCTTTTAATTGCAAATTAATGTTATCGTTGTTTGAAATCACAGCTGTTATGAATTCACCTCTTTAATTTCAGTTGAAGAGGATTATGTTTGGTCTATCATGATGATGTGTCGAACAGAAGTAGTTAAATAGTTAATTATAGTTAAATCTGTGTTCATCAGTCGGTGTGCTTATAATGAAATCTATCACCACATTTTGAATAGTTCACTTCTGCCTGGCCAAGATTGTCACATAACCTTCATTATAGTTAATTAAAGAACCATTGAATTTTTAGGATTTGGATGCTGATGTTAAACAATTGGATCAGCCCCAGGTAACTTGGATATGATTAACAAATGGTAAACGCCATAGTGTGTACTATTGAGTTATCTTGCTAAACACCAAAATAGGTTATTTTAGTATATACCACACAAGTGAATAGTTCTTTTCGCGCGCGCTGATTGGCTAGCTCGGAGGTGATTAGCCAAGTACTATTCACCTCCGAGCAGCCGAAGAAAAACAAAACGGCTTTTGTCGGTGTATTGCCACAAATAAAGTTACTCTTTGGGCCGCTAGTTATTGAGCTTATTGAGCTGGTATATACTAAAACAATTATTCACTTCAGTGTCGGTGAAAGTGGTGGATAATTGTTAAATATATACATATGTGTGTGTATAAGTGTATGTATATAAATATTCATTTTAATCATAACCATTACCATCCCTCAAATGTGTGTACTGCAAAAAAAAGTGCTTTGTTTTTCACTAAATCCCTCAATCACATAATTTATTGCAATAACTATACGCAACAACAATTTTCCCTATAAAACAGGGGATTTTCATAAACGGAGGACTTTAGATGATAGACAAGTCTCTACCAGAGATATTTTGCCCAATATTTCAGATGATATTTTACGTCCTTCCTCCAATAAATGTAATATGTTTTTCTTAAGAAATTGGTGGTTGATCAGGGTTAAATAACAAAATCAGTCAAAAAACTGTTTGAGACATATATGGACTATAGTGTATGAAGTACTTGTAGTCTATAGGAAATGACAAACAAACAAACAACCAGTTTACTCACACTTGATGACTTAAAGCAGCTATACGATTTCTATTTCTTTGTAAAAAGTGGCTCACTCCGAAATAATTAGCACTTACTGCCATTTTATGTGTTTTGCGAATGAATATTCATTACACTTTGCACTATGAGAATACATTACAAATCAGTTTTTTGTCTCACTGTGACACCACTACTGGTGCTTGATGGCTCATGGCAGATTTCCTGATGATTATCCTTCTAAAGGCCCCACAGTTTCTGGCAACCGGGTATTATCAGTGATACACATGTTGTGTAGGACAGCTGTTGCAAGGATGATTTTGCAGCATCGACTAGGACTAAACTGCACTGCCCCACCAGAAAAATAAAGGCATCTAAATCTTTGTTTAATTAAGTACTCCAAAAGATCTCTCGATCACATTCCTTGTTTTAGTGTGTGCCTTTTGATATTTCCTTTTGGCATTAGATGTCATCTTATCAGGATGAAAAGGGGTCATCGTCGCTGGAGTTAGGGCATAGCCTCTGCCCCCAAGAAGCCAACCTTCTCCACCACCTCCAGACTCTAAGTGGATGTTCAACATGCTGGCATTGAATACAGCTGAGTCATGGGTTGACCCATGCCACTTGGCAACCACATTTGTACACAACAACCTTGCATTGCATATGGCCATTACATTTATGGCATGAAATCCCTCGAGACAGACATAAAGGTGCTAGTTCTTAAATGGTGTCCTGATTGGCATCAATGTTCCATCAATGGCTCCAATCACCTTTGGAAAGCCAGCTAGCTCATAAAACCCTCTCATGGTATCCTAGAGTATAGCAATGATGAAAAGAGAATCACACATTTCACTACACTGGCATTAAATCACAAAGTGAGAACAAACAAAATTGAATCACTATCACAATTCAGCATCAACCAGGAAAATTTGTTTGTTTGAGAATTAAAAAATACAATAACATCAACATGATGCGGACCGCCGAGGAAACAGCATATTACTGTCGAGAAGGTAGATTCTAGTTTTTTCCCCAGTTAGATTGACAGCTGCTGGCAAAACTATTTTATTCTATCGCTGGAAGTTTGTAGCTCTGTTTACAGAACACCAACTAACATTATTTAAATATTAACGAGGAGGACTTTTCGTGAACAATCACGGTACATTAGATTCGTTCACGATCGATCTTTGCATGAGATCGTTACGCGTTTTTTTCTTCGTTTTTGTTTTAAGAAATTTCAAGAAAAGTAGCTATAGATCATATTATTTACATTTATATCGCCTGAGGCTGTAGGAAATTTTATCCAGTCTTGAGCCAACTCAGAGAGACACCCGGCAACATCATGTACACAGCGACTTGCGCTTGCTTTGGAAAATCCCATGGTATCCCCGAGCACTTTCAGGAAAGATGCTGTAACGTAATATCGTAATGCTGTAAGGACAGCTCTCCGTACTGCATGTTACTTAATATTGTTTAGCAATTTAACAACGCTCACCTGCGTCTCTACGCTCAGTGTTGAAAGTTGCGGCCCGTGTCACGCTCAAGTTTGTCTTCCAGTAACGCCACCAACCATTGTGTTCTCTCGGGGGACAGTCTATATCTTTCAGTGACCTCGTTTTCTGGCATTTTCGCTATGAGGTTCTTACCATATATTGTCTGGGCTGTCTAGTTTGGACCAGAAGTGCCCCGATTCTCGCCATTTTATTTCAGATAAAACACCCGAAAAATGTTTTCGGGAGGTGGCGGGTACCCGTGAAGTTTACGGGAAAAAGTGACGTGATTTTCTCTGGCCCGAAATTTTCGTGCGCTTTGAGAAACACCCGAAAGTCGTTTCGGGAGCTTTACGGGACAGTTTTCATGCCCGAGAAGTTTTCGGGTCTTTTGAGAAACGCACGCCTGATTTGTTCAGGCGTCTTCTTTCCAATTGCTTAAATTGGAAAATTAACTGCGATGATCATTCTTCACTTTCATCTACAACCGCAGGTCACGTTTCATATACACTTCACATCAAAATGACCTCAGTCAGGGCTCCCACCCGGACCGCTCCATTGCACGCTAAACCATATAGGCAGAGCAACTTGCATATGAAAGCGATTCACAATCATATGGACAGTGGTTACAGGTAGTTGTACCGCGTCAGAAGGAGCCTGGAAGAGTTTGGGTATTTGGTGTACACTTGATCATGAAGGTATTGAAAAACAGCTAAGATGTGAACAACTATGCATGTAATTTTTCGTCTAAGGACTGAAGCTGACAATACTGAATGGATTTCCCAAATGCATTATGTCCAGACTAGTTTGAATTAAATCATCGACACTGTTTCTAATTACGTGCATAAGTACATGTTGCAGCAAAAAATTCTCACCCCTTGGTTTGCTCTTGCAAATATCTCCTCTTCCTAAAAGATAAATAAACAAGGCCATGATTATTTAGCCGTTACTGATAAACTTCTTTTTAATATTACTATATGTATACAAGTGACGTTTACCAGAATTTATAACATGGCATAGTAAATACAGCCAATTGGAATATAGAAAAGCCGCTTTTACCAGACAGTATTACACTCAACCATCCCATCGTGTGTTGCGGGTAAGTCGCATTGATTATGATGACCAGTGTATCTTCTTAATGGCATGAACAGCTATCGAATCTGGCAAACTCATGAGCAAGAAAAAAAGAAACCCCTTACAGAAAAAAGCCTTTTGTAACATGCGGTAAACATTGAGACCTGTGTTAAAACACGCTCATGTTTCTCTAAGTCAATAAAATGACAAGGTCCACTTTACTTCTACGCTATAGAAGACTCACGAGTCACAGATGAGTTTAAACTCCACCGCTATCCCCAGTCACCTGAATGACCCCACTCACCGTGATATAAGCATCCACAGGGGATCTGGGCCTTTCGGGAGTTCGAACGCCTTCAAGGATTTCATCCAGCAGTCTCC
This sequence comes from Platygyra sinensis, assembly GCA_019787425.1. Classification (NCBI taxonomy): domain Eukaryota; kingdom Metazoa; phylum Cnidaria; class Anthozoa; order Scleractinia; family Merulinidae; genus Platygyra; species Platygyra sinensis. The sequence goes on from JAHPZR010008222.1 coordinate 38,519, forward strand.
TGGCAGTTTCCACGGCCTCTCTGTGAGCCAGCTCTTGTTCGATTTGTTGTCTGGCCTCCTTGTAGATGTCATCTTCCACTGCTACGCCTAAACAAATAACATGTTTAAAAATACATCTCAAAACTGTTATTTGAACTCGTAGGCCCGTTTCAGACGCCGTGCTAAAGTCGTGCCGAACTCAATTCATTATTTAGGTTCGACTTTGGCGCGGCTGTAGCACGGCGTTTGAAACCATTTAAGAATTAGGTTCGACTCTGCCGTGTAGCACGGCAAGCTCTGTCGTGCTACCCGACTTTGGCACGGCATGGTTTCAAACGGCGTGCTATTGCCGTGCCGAACTAAATAAGTAAATAACTAAAATTATCATTTTGGATTTATCCGTTGGACCGCTGGTTCGTAATATCGTCTCTTTTCTAAACGCCCAGTGAATTCCCAGTGAGTGAATTAAGCTTGACGATGGCTCGACGTTTGAAACCAAGTCGTGCCAATGTCGTGCTACAGTCGAACCAAATTGAATTTAGTTCGGCACGACTTTAGCACGGCGTCTGAAACGGGCCTTAGGGGAAACAAAAATCAGTTTGGAATACCGAAATGGTTCTGAGTTCAAGGTAACCGGGAATTCGAAACTCGATACCCTCAACGTTTGAAGCTCCTTGGCGGTTCTACAGCTATTTATATATTTATATAGTTCTTTTGACTTAAATTATTTTCGCGCGAAAACTTCAAAAGAAATGACCCGCAAGCTTACACATGACAAAAACTCATTACCTCTCAGAGTGATTCTTATAGGGGCACCACCACATAATGTAGGCCTGGTCATAAGCTCCCACGTCTCTGTGAAGATCCCAGCATTAGGAGATTTAAACACGAATGGGAACTTCAAAGTATCCCCTGGTAGAATCACCCCGCTCTTAGTGTCAAAGTAAAATCTTTGAGTCTGGCCTGCGAGTTTTGTACCCAGCACATTGGGCCGAGGTATTTTCTGTTGGGTAAAGGGTAGAGTTAGTACGGTTTTCTTTCTGTTTCCTCCTTAGTTTCGGCATCGATGAGAAGATATATCAGATACTCGAGAAGTAGTCATGGTCATAGTCATAGTAATTTTTCTTGCACAGATCTGTCAGAGGGTACCCTGGGTGCCAGAGGTTTTTCTTGCGCGGTTCCCGGTGTCGGTCATGTCTCTATTGTGACCCGCGCGAAAAAGTGTTTTTCTCGCGGCTTCGCTGCTCGTACAGTGCCAACGGCCTTCGGCCTCCATTTCCATCCGCCGCGCGAGAAAAACCTCTGGTACCCAGGGTAGTCAGAGGGGGAAAAGGTGCAATAAGGTTAACCCTATGTAAAGCGCCAACCTTTAAGACAAGGCCAGACCACAACACTGGGAACTACGTGCCCTACATCTTTTCAACGAGTGTGTGGGTTCTTTAACGTCCCCTGCTAACCATGTACATTGAAAATGCAGGAGACGGGGCCCACGGTTTACAGTCCTTATCTGAGGATAAGGACCCTGAACGTCTAACCATTTGCAGACTGATATAACTACAAAGGCCTGACTAAGACCCTAAGTGCTGGTCTGGTCTGGGGCTCGAACTCAGCAGACAGACGCTCTACCAACTGAGCTAACCAGGCGACGGTAAAGTACTTCGTCACATTTCCAAACGCCTTGAAGATACCGCCTTGCATGTCCTATTTCATAATATCTCTTCTCGGCATTTGGAACAAATAAACTCACCAAGAAAAGTTTTTTCTGATTACTCGAGACTAACCGTGATTGTAATTCATTTAGTGCGGAGGACCAACTCAAAGACGGAGAGCGTGAAAGCTATTTATAGCTATTTAGACTGTGATTCAGCTCTCGCCTTCCTCCTAGATACCTATTAATTTTAAAATAGATGTACATTGTAGCTACGTTTACTGTCCTTTGTTGTCTATTTCATCTTTATTAATACAGTACTTAATGATTCGATTTAGTGCCCTCATTCCAGTACGCACTCCCTTTCGAAAAAGCGCACCCCTTCGAACGTGCTTTTATAAGCAAGCGCCTCTATTCCAGTAAGTGCCCCTATTCTAATATTTGGGAGCTTATTAAGTAACCACGACGGTGATGCTGAGGACAGCGTCTATTAAAAATGATTTTTGTTTTACCCACGAATCTCGCGATACTCTTAAGTCATATCCTTTGGTACCCTAGGGGTACCAAAAGTAAATAAGCTCCCGGGGCACTAAATCGAATCATTACGATAAATAAGTCACAATAAAAGTGAACAATTTTAAAGTACTTTCAAAACATTTACTTTGAAAATTTATGTCATACAATACCTTCCAAGAGAAGTATATAGCCGTTGTTCCATCGTTGCATATATCCAAATGAGAGGTGACTCTATCTCCCACATCGGCGTCAAAAATCACGCGGCAAGCCACACCCACATGTCCACTAACCCCAGTCTCCTGTCCGTTCCACTGAGCCGTTTGACCACCAATGGATAACGAGGGCCCAAATATAGGCTGAGGTACAACATCAGCAATGCTTGCTAGAGGATCCCTGGGTATGGACAGACCAAAAAAACAGTCACTGTGGCAATAGTCACCGGAATCTGTCAAAACGTCCCTTCTAGACAGAACGCCCTGGACAAGATGCGCCCTCAAGAGCATGAGAAAACGCTAGTTGTTCAATGTATTTTCCAAGAAGGCTTATTCCATGTTAATATCCCTGGGAAGTTTTGACTTATGAGCGGTTTGACTTCACTTATAAGTGACATACACTGATTACTGTATGTACCAGCAAAGCCACTAAAAATCACGCATAAAGTGAGTTTTGTGGTTGGCGGTAAATAAAAGAGTGAAATCTGTATTGCACACAGAAATGAACTACTCACTATGAAAGCGATTCAAAAGCGTGCTATGACTTAAGATGGTTAAAATTTAAAAAAACACGAGAATTTCTGACCATAACAAGGCTGCTGCCTAACAGGAGCCCGGCAGCCTGGGGCACCCAAGAAAGTCCTTTGGGCGCCTAAATTTTTGCAGCATCTCCCAAAACATTACTTGTTGGGCTCCTAACTTTTTGGCTTTTGCCCTTCTGGGCTCCTTGAAATATTGTTAGGCAACAGCCTTGCCATAATGACTTGCTAATTCTACTTTCTGCTTTATTCCGTGAACAGTCCTATCACATCGGTGATGTCTTTAAAGGAGAAAAATCGAAGCAAACACCAGGTTGGATTACCAGCCGCTGTTTCAGGAAATGAGTCCACCATGCTCAACCCCAAATTGGAGAGGAACACGACCGGATCCGAGGGGGCGTCGGAAATCAAGTCCAACCAAAGAATGCAAAGTAATTTAACAGAAAACGAATGAAACAGAGTGAGAGATTCTCGATGCTGACCTTTCACTCGTGGTTTCTTCCAACAATTCACTCTCCTCCTCCTCTTCTTGTACGACCGACATCATGTCAAACTTGGATGAATGTTGAGGCTGGTTTGTTCCTATCACCTCAAGCTCATCAATGTACTGACAAGAGAAAGGAAGACTTTCAGCACGGGGTTAAGAGCAGCATAGCCGTATTATGCGCCTGTCATGCAATCTTTCATCCTCCACATGGGAAAGGAACGTGTGACTAGCACAAAGAGATCCTGCATGCAGCAGGCCGTGAGACGCAATGTCACAACACAGTTTGGGACACGGAAGAGTTCAGCCACAGTTTCTAAAGTCCGTTGTTCGCCATCTAACTTCCTCCATAATTTTTGTTGAGCGATATTTCCACTACTCCATAACACTACAGAACATTTCAAGCAGAGAATTCTTTAAGTCTACAAACCTTCAGCATCAAAATTGGCAGGAAAAATTTGACTAACTGTACCCTTAATGAAAAAGGGTACCTGTAATTCTTAGTTTCACATATACGACTTGATTGAAAACCACAATACTTTGCAGCAAAGATAACACTTTTGTGAATATCAGTTTTCTTCTTACCGGCTGATGCGGATCCAACTCATGTAGAACAGTTTGGAGTTGTTTCGTTCTCTCCTGAAGATAGCCTGACTTCTGCCACGGACAGTGCACTGAAGCAGACCTGTGGGTGTTGGACCACTCTATGCCTGCACAACAAAGCATGTTCCATAACAGGTCTTCCTCACCGGACGAAGGAAAGGAAGGGTCCCTTATAAAAATGATGGCGATTCAACTCAAAAATTAAACAAACACACACATTAAAAGGCATTGGACACCATTTGTTGGGGGGGAGGGGGAACCAGTACAGAATCAGATCTATGACCAATGTAATTGAAAATTAGATTATGAAGATTTTACCACCATTAGTTGACAAGAGTGGTGCCTAATCCGTCATTCTGTTCGCCTTAATTAGTCTGTGATTACTGAACTAGACATGGTCCAATAAGAAAGAGAAAACGTAACTTTATTCCCATGTGAATGCTTGAGCATGCGCCAAACCATGAAACTCTCCCTTAAAAACTTACCCATTTCATTCTTAATGTAGATGGCTTTTCCAATGTGTTCAATTGCTGGTGGATAACCACGCTCAGTCTGTGTTAAAGTCATACTAAAAGAAGCAGAACGTGATAAACCATCAATTTCCAACTAAAGTTTAATGATTACATTAAACGATCTTTTTAATATTGCAATTATAAAACTTAAGAGGTCAGTATTATTAGTAGTAACATTAGGACATGCGAGTCTCCTTCAATCTTCCTGGACAAATCAGGAAGAGGATTTCCCAATTTGTCTAGGAATATCAAAGGAGACTCTGCTTGCAGGGAAATTGGGATAATGAACCTAGCTCTGGCATTTCTAGAATCATACAGGTACATGTAGGTAACAAATTGCTAGTCAGCTCTCATACTTCAGTCTAAGACAAAAAAAATTAATATGATGCATTTTCTTTTGACCACTATTCTAGACACTTATGGATAAGTTCTCCCTGTTTTTGCAAACATTCAACAAAATGGTTGCAATGTGAGAAGCAAGATCTATAAATACTCTAGTATCAGTTTAAAAAATAGTCTTACTTAATCCCCGTTTCATCATCTCCTATTTGTTCCACTTGTTTCCAGAACTCACTGCCAACACGATCTACAAACATCATCAGGTGTCAATCATGAGCATCAAAAAATTACACTTAACTATAGCCAGTTTTACACAAAAGACATGTGGTGTGACTAAAACCATTACTTAAGTCACAAAACAGGACTAAAGCAATAATGTATAACTATACTTACATCCTTTGCCATAGTCCATTGATGGGATAGACCTGTCAATGGCATACCTGTATTTCCAGGAAATCAAATTATTATTTTTTTGTTATGAATGAAGTCAAAGAAAACATCCCGAGTATTTATAATTCATAGATTGATTGATGGGTCAATGGATTGAAGAATCAATTGATTGATTAATGGATTGATTGTTGATTGATTGACTGGTCGATTGGTTGATTGGTTGATTGATTGACTGATTGATTGAGTGATTGACTGACTGACTGACTGACTGATTGACTAATTGATTGATTGATTGATTGATTGATTGATTGATTGATTGTTTGATTGATTGAGTGAGTGATTGATTGATTGACTGATCCATTGAATGATTGATCGACTCATATTCTTAGATATAAACTATTGTTCATGTACCTGTCTTCTTGTGTTTCCCTGTAGTCTTCACTTTGGTTCATCACCAACATGTCTGTTGAGGTGTTTAAAATATCTGAAAAATATATTTTAAAACAAGTTAGAAAACTTGGTCTGTTAACAGAATTCTGTAGTTAAAAACTAAAATTAATTATGCATTTGACAAGTGCTGCCAGCAATATTTTTAATGGACTATGTTAAGTTTAATAGAGACATTCTACAGAGCAGAATGCGGCAAAGCAATCATCTCCATCTGCCCTCCGTTAAATCAGAATATTCAAAAATGTAATTTATAAATTTTATTAATCATATTTTGTGATAAATTTTTACATGCAATTTTTAGGGTATTTTTCTATTAGCTTAGTTAGGACTAGTTTTTAAGTAAACATATTTTTTTTTTTCTATTACTGTTGTCATATTTAGTTGTTAGTTTTTATCTAGGGCCTCTCAGGATATTAGTTTTTGTGAATGTATGAGTTACTCTCGCAAAATAAAAGTATCTCTTTCTTCTTCAGACTGCTGTATTGATCAACAGGTCTGACTTTATTCACATAAAAAACAAAGGAGAGAAACTTCATTGTTTTGGCCTAGCACCATCAACTAATAAAGCTGTTGTAAGAGTATATTAATACTCTCCAATCTCCACATTGGTCAAAAAGTATGTAAAATACTTTATTAAGTAATCAATTGTAACAGGAGGGTGCTAATGTACTGGTTTGCTGCTGTGGATAATATTGGCCTGCGGTCTTGACAGTACGAACTGAACAAGACCAAGGACTGACATTCTCCAAGTACAGTCCAGAACAAACTTGGTTAATGAGAGATTTCTTACATGACTGAAATTGTTTAAAAAATTCTCACACTGATGGAGTGGAATGACACCGTAAACTTCAAGCGCGTAATTTTTAAAGTAAATTGAGAGTCTACTCATATCTGATGTTTTCAAAACAAGGAAGGGAAACAAAGTTGGAAGAAAAATAATATTAAACGTGCAGTTTTAATTCTTTTAAAAGAAAGAGAAAAAAGTGTGGTCGTGCGAGATCATTCGAGACAGTGGTCCGTCCAATACTTAGGTACTTACCATATTTACTCGAATAAGCGCCACCCTCGATTAAGTGCCGCCTTTGAATGAGCACCACATTTAGGACAAAAAATTGCGGTCCCGAAGTGGCGCTTATTTGAGGAATTCCATTTAATTTAAAAACCACTACAAAGAAAGTCTAAACCAGGAAATGTCTTTCTTCAAGAAACAGTTGTTGTAGAAGGGAAGAGTGAGATCTGAGTTGAGTGGAGACACCACTGTTTGATTGATGGTTCTGCCTAGTTTTCAGTCTGAGACTATTTCGCGGCAAAGTTATTGTTATAAGTGTAAAATGGGGTTGACTAGCCTACACGACTTCTATGGTTCATGACATTTGTACATTTGACGTTCTCTGTTGGGTCACTCAACATTTTGGTTGCTTCACTCGTGTTTATGAAGGGCAATTCATGTTCATGTTGTGTTATAAGGAGGAATTTTAAGTATAGAGTAAAGCAGTTAGACCATGCGATGGCAAATTTTTTGAGGTCATAGGTCTGCTTGATTTCCGCTGTTATCTGCATATCGCTTCGTCGAGTGTGACACTTCTGTAATTTGCCATATGTTAGTGCATTGTTTTGGCTCATTTCGATCCATTTCTATTGCAATATATATGTTTTTAGGTCTCCAAGTATTTTTCTTTTGAGAAAAAAGAATATGACGTTAACTGTGAACGTGCTGCTTACTTGCATCTATATTGTGACGCCGGCTCGGCTGTGATTAGAACTGTTTGTACAGTCGGTAAATTCATTCTTATCGATCACGGGTATCATATTTGCCGTTACGTACGTTTTTCTTCAGAGTAGCTTTACTTTACTTCGCTTGCCTAGAGAAATTCTTATGTTTCTTGAAGCTATCTGACCGAACTTATGTTTCTGGAGCTCGATGTATACGTTTATTCCTCCTTTGATCGTTCTTGTACCACAGAATTCAAATGTAGCTCTTTACACGCAAGTCTGTTGACTGTGCGTGTTGTATATGCCATCGTTCAACAATTGCTGCTGGCGAATGTCCATTGATGATTTCTTTACCAAAGACAAAGCTTTGGTAAACAAGACTTTTACCAAACCCAGTTGGTAGCACGGCAAAAACGCCCTTTCCATTTCAAAGGGATAATATTGCTTCTTTTTGTTCACTTGACTTAGAATTATCCCGCTTAGCTTTTCCTTGCAAACCCGCCATAGAACTACGTACCTCGTAATCCGCCAGTTTCAACTGAAACGTTTTTCCGCGAGAGCTTTGACACTAAATACACACAAGCGATTTTGATGGATTTGTTAACAGATTAACAGGTAGTTATCCAATCGGTATTTTCCGTTTCTCAGGAACGAGAATTTGAATAACAAAGAAACCTCCGTAGTCGTTTTTTTTCCTGCCTCTTCCCATTCCCTCCTCGTTTCTTTCCCTAATTTGCATAATATTAGCTGAGGTCGTGCACGTGGAGTATTTGAGGAACAAAAACCGACTACTCGTAATCTTAAAGGCCACTACACCACACAACACTGAACTTTACTCCAACTTACACTAGAATACCAATACATGCAGGCACAGTAATAACATTCATGGGATTGTACAATTGGCCGTTCCGAAATTCAGCAGGGAACTGGGGCGAGTTTTAAATTTTAACCATTCGATAGACTGACACTGCCACATGAAAGATTGTATTGAGATTGGTCATTTGACCAAGTATGATGCTTTTAGGACAAACAGAAACTGAGCTATGAACCTTGAAAATATTATGGTTCAAAATCCATGCAAATTAAACATCTCTAATTTTGAGACACCGTCCCCCAAAATCATATATTAAACTCTTATTATTGTTATGATTTCTGTGACATAACGACTTTCAACTCAGCTTCTTTCAAATAGTAGGTGCATGATGGGATTTTACAGTTGTCATAAAACTGATAAGAAATTTTAAGAGTTTATGGCGGAGCTCCGGCGGCCCGAACGCCAAGCAGAGCCCCATAACCATACATGTAGGGAAAAAGAAACCCATGAATTGATTTTCTCATGGTTATCATGGGTAGTGGTATTGCTCGTGGGCGCGTACACATGACAGCGACAGAGTTGCGCAACATGGCAGTCATCCTCCAAATAATAAGTTGACAGAGACATGCAGCCTTGGTTTACTGTGTACTTCTTTGATGTTGGACATCCATGTTATGATTAATTGACACCTGTCAAAACAAGGTGTCTGCTGACCAGTATCACATGACCATATCGCGGGCTCAAGTGTACAACTCATCGAGGTCACGTGTTTTTTTTAAGTTGACCACTGACCAAGTACTGGTTTTCGATTGGATCGTGGGCTGACATGTCAGGTTAACTTGTTGAAAACCGGCCAAGATTGTTCGGAAGCCGGCTACCGCTACCCCAGGTCTAAAATTTATTCAAATTATAACTTTTTCTTCTATATAAATGTTTTTTGCAGCTTGTTTTATGTTTATAAAACTCAAAACAGAAAACCTCACCACAAAGTTACAAAACTCAAATCAGAATTTTACCTTTCTTGGGTTAACTTAATCGTGTTCTGAACAACCTGACCAAGGAGCTACGCTTTTAGGCTGGCCTAAATCTATATATTATGGTTTTGGGGGATGCTGTCTCAAGAGAGTGTCTGTTGTGCTGGTATGCCATTGTGTCAATAACTTACTAGAGAGGTGGCGCTGCTGCTTCTTTCTTTGTAACATTTGTCTCTGCCAGTTGGTCAGTGCATTACTCTCATTTATCTTCAAAGAGCAAAGAGAGCAGCATTTGATGAAGGCAGGGAAAATGATACATGTAATTTATGCATCATTCTATTAAATACACAACATCATAAACAGTAAGCAATTTAATTTTTTTAATAAAAATTATTTATAAATAATTAAAGTGAACAATAAAAGAAGTGTACTAATAGTTGGAAAAACACAAGACAGAACATCTGATATGAGATCTTACTGTACTGCAGGGCTCGAAACTAACGGTAGCCAACTAGCCACAGACTAGTAAAACTTCCATTTTGGCCAGTGGTTTTTGCACTTCACTAGCCATTTTGGCTAGTGAAAATTTATGAGCACTGGAGGCACAGATTAAACCAATTAAAAGTTAATTTCAAATTTTTCACAGAACAAAATTGAGTCATAGGGTGCAGAAAACACTGACTGAAATACATTGTAAACATCATATATAATTTATTGACCCAAACAAGAATCAAGGGCGCAAGCTGAAAGGTGCACAAGCTAGCATTTGCTTGACTTGATGCGATGATGGATATTAGTAGTATCTGGCTAGTGAAAAATTTGTTTTGGCTAGCAAATCAAGTTAGTCTCGAGCCCTGGTACTGTGATCTGTCTGCTGTTAATTTCCTTTGCATGTACAAACCTCAAGAAATTAAATAATGAATCAAACTTTCTCCAATTAAGGTTTATGCATGTGTTACAACTTCATAATGTGCGCATGCAATATACAGTCAAATTTAAGATATTTAATCAATGACCAGTGTAAACTAAGAATAAAACTGGAACTGAACAATATTTTACCTTTTACAATACAGAAAGAATTTCATGGCTTTTTTAATATCTTTTATTAATAAGTAAATTTTAATTTCAATAACTCAAAGGCATTTGTACTTACCCTTGTTTGCCAAACATGACTGGAAAACTTCTTTTCCTTTTTTCTGTCTTTCGTTGTTGGCCTTACTTTGCCAGCACCAAACTATTGGTACATATAAAAATAACCATTGATATTACTTTTTAAGCTCCTTTTCACGTACCACAACATATAATTTATATGTGCACAAACCTGTACATGTATGTAACATTGCAGTAAGGAGAAACAATTTTATTCATAGACTTTGAGACGATTACTGAAAAAACTAGGAATTGCTCAAGATCAAAGCATTGGAAATCTTATTTTTGTATTCTTTTTTAAATAGTACATATATTTTTATTTCAATCTGTTTTCTTCAAGCCTCTGGTTTCATGACTGTGCTGATGGGTCGAGGGCAATAGCATTGAAGTCAACTTTAATGTCCTGATAATTAATCACATCCTAAATAGAGGTGGTCAAGCGTCAGAAATTAAAGTATGCACTGTAAGCAGAAAGCAACAGTCTTTATCAACTCATTCTTTGCCATGACCCTTTCAATTTGTACATGTATTTATTTGAATTATGACATACATGTATGAACAAATCAATCATTTTTTTTCTAGATTAATTTTCCATTCTGGAAGCAACTTTCCTTGAATTTAGTTTTAAATTTGTCAGTGCTTACTATTTGAAGTTGAATACATGTAATTTAAAAGTATGACACTGTTTTTATTATAGTGTACTGTACATGTGCAAGGCTGTTACCTAACAATATTTCAAGGAGCCCTTAAGGGCAAAAGTCAAAAAGTTAGGAGTCCAACAGGCAATGTTTTGGGAGCTGCTGCAAAAATGTAGGAGCCCAAAGGACTTTCTTGGGTGCCCCAGGCTGCTGGGCTGCTGTAAGGCAGCAGCCGTGATGTGCATAACATACAAAACTCTATAAACTGCAAACTGAAATAACAGTCAGTCACAATTCCCACCTTGTGAGCAGAGAATGGAGGTAGATTCTGAAATTAAACAATGAAGTGAAAAGTATGCAATGTCAGTACAGAACCTGTTTAAATACTTGCAAAAGCTGTTATTAAATTTCTATACAAGTCATTGTATTGGTCATCATTAATAACAACAATAATGAAAACAATTTTCATAAAATGCAATTTCAGGTACAGTGCACCCAGGCAGTACACAGTCATAAATTAAATAATAATATGACAGTGTGAACATTTAATATTTTAATTTCAATTATGCTGCCTGACGGTATAAATATCAAAGATATTTTGAAAGTACTAATTAAATTAACAGCACACTACATGTAAATGGAAGTGATTAATTCAAAAGATCATTGAGTTAAGACAAACATTTACCTCAATGTCTCCCCTTTTTATGGCTTCTTGCTGAAAGTCCTCCCATGAACCCAGGATTGTATGAGTTAACACTTGTCCATCTTCATCAAACAGTGGACCAGTTGAACCTACAGTTCAAAAAAATTCAAAGTCTGAATAATTTGGACCTACGTGGTGAAATTACATGTACCTCATTCAAATTGAAGGATAGATCTTCAGGGATCATTAACCAAGATCTTTGCAAGGATCTTTGATTCCAAAACACTCATCATGAAACATGTCAAAAAGATATATAATAATTATATTTTTTACGTTAATTATTATACACTACACATGCAATAAATGGATGCTCCTGTACATGATGTACCTCATCTTACAAGTTGTAATGATCTTTTATCTTATCTTATAATATCCTGTAAGTTGTACGGACACAACAAGACTCAATTTTTGACCATTTTCCAGGTGACTGACTTGGTGATCTAATGCTGGCACCCAAACAGAACTACAAATACAGTGTACTAGGCAGTCTGTATTTCATCCAACTTGATTATAATATCACATGACTGTAAAATTAATTTTGAATAAGATGACTCACTGACAAGTGGAGTAGACACTAAAGGAACATCAGGAGGAGCCGGTCGAGCAACTGTCACACTGTTGAAAGTATAAAAAATGGTTATATTCAGTTACTACTCTGAAATGTCACACTGTACATAAATTATGTATAAATGAATAATGATGCTTACATGCTTTAGCTTGGGCTACCTGTTATTTTCATTCTCTTATAGATTACTGCATGGTAGGCTCGATTTCTTCCACCCTTGGGGGAGAAGCACGCGTACAAGCTCGTTTCCCGAACCGCAACTGGAAATCGAGCCTAACTGCATGTCTGAATCAAGTTTTAGCATGTATAGTGTACATTGTACCTCTTTCCCAGAGGTTGGCTTTGTTCTGCAGATTGCTTGAGCCGTGTCTTGCGTACCATAACAGTAGTTGATGGTTTAGGAACAAGTGGTCTCTTGGGAGGATGTACCTAGTTATCACATAATAACTCAGTTGTGACAAACAACTAAAAAAATTGACATTTTGAGTAGTTACATGTAATTAATTGATTAATTAATTAATCATGACAATAATTATTACAATTCCCTCAAATGTGATCGGTGCATAAACTGCTGTAATTTGCTCAAATTAATCTGCAATCCGACAGTATAATCAGACAGTTGGCTGTAATTGGACACTTGTAATTGAACAGTTACATGAGCCAATAATCTCAACTCCTCTTCACTAATTCCACCAATAACAACATTGATTACAATCATAACTTGGTTTTATCAACTGGGTCGACAATGTGAATTGGCTGCCGTAAAGAGATTCGGAAGCTGGCCTTTCGAGCGTTAGCCCTTTGTCAGAGCAAAGAAACTTACCCCCTTTATTGATTACAATCACTTAAATTACCAATTAAAGAGACTGACTTTGTAAAATTGTGGAGGTTTAGTCTCCAGTGACTGTTTTGAATTTTTAATAAATTATGATAATAAAATGACCATTACGTGTAAAAGTTCTTCTTCATTATGGTACATGTCCTTTTACTTTTGTGAGAAATTGTAATTGTTATGACTAATTGGTAACAGGACATTGTGTTGTCCAATTCAGTCTGTAATCATACTCGTGATTAACAAATCGGACTCATGCTTTGTGGTCATCTGATTTTGTTCATCACTCATATGATTACAGACCGAATTGGACTCCACCCAGTCCTATTACCATCATTAATTAAAACAAATATTTGGCAACCAGCATTTAAAATAAATGCTCAATTATATAATGAATGTTACAAAACATTTTACAATTCACGGTTGTTTCAAGCTTTTCTGTTTGAGGTGTAAATACATGGTACTGCATAATTTTTGCATTCAATGTACCATTATTTTAAAATCTTGTATTAATAATATAATATGACTTACATAGTTACATAATACCAACAGTCTTCACAGCATATAGATCAACACATGTGCACACTCTTACCTTTTTGAGCTCGTCCAGATTGATTGCAAGAGAGTCAATATCATCACCAGTGATAACTTTCCCGACTGATGGTCCTGTGCACAATTCATCTGGCAGGTTCACAGCAGAACCAACTGGTGAGCTCATCTTGTCAGGGGTACCACCATCTCTCTTTTTAGATTTTGCACTCTTATCTGGAACATGCAGGTGTACACAGACACATTAGAAGACAAAACAGCTGAGAAGGAGAAGCTGCAATCTTGGACAAAATAAATGAGAAATCTGAACCACCCCTCCCCCCATTTCAGTGATGCCAAAATGACGCGTTTTCTGCAACTTCTCGCCTTCATCTTTGCTTTGGGGGGATGGCAGATAATTGTTTCATTTTATTCCGCCCAAGATTGTAGGTACATTGTAACAAGTACCAATATGTTATTAGTGATGACACATAAAAAGTTTTGTATGTACATGTAGCATGTACAGTGTACATCATGAAAATGGAAACTCACTTGTGAATATAACAGACATTTATCTTTTGATATCTCACTGTCACAAATTCAACTACATGTATTTAATAAGGATTGCAGCCTACAGACCAGGGGTAAAAATGATGCAAACCGAAAAGGGCAAAATGTAAACTGCACATCTGTAGACTTTTTTTTCTGAATCACATTACCATCTCCATCATTGAGAGCTATTAAGTACTCGCAATAACTGTAAACAGGCTAACCGGAGCATAACTCAAGCTAACCTGAGTAATATTCAGGCTAACCAAAGTAAGGACTTTCACTACGATTAGTCTGAATAGCCAGCCCTATTTATTGTTAGCATTTGATAATGCAAATAACACGATTCACAGTTAAAACGTCTGTAGTCTGCAGTCTGCATTTTACCCCCAGTCTGCAGTCCACAGTCCGTGTTTAACACTGACCAATTTCGAGAGACATTCTTTGTTATAACGTTGAAGTATAGGTCAGGTGTCCTTTAAATTGTTAACAAGAATGTGCACATGTTTCAGAGTGTCGTCGGCTGTTTCTCAAACAAAACGGATCGGCGTAAATCAGTAAAAGCGCGAGCGCGTGATGGTTGTTCACAGGCTATAACGTTCACACCAGCAAGTCTGATGGCAGGATTGTTCTGACAATTACGCTTTGGGTAAAACAAAATTACTTCCAAAAATGGCCGGACCTTAACCTTACGGAGCCGCAACCTGCTGGCCGCCATTGATCGAAGAAGTTAACTACTGCAGTAATGTACATACGAAATAATTTGGCTCGTTTAGCGCCTCGCAGCCGATTAGTCTGGTCCGGTAAGTCCAAACGTTACCCTTACTTTTGTCAACTTTTGTAGTTGAATAAAATAAATTAATCTATCACAAAGAAAAACAAAGATATAAGCTATATCTGGATTAAAAAGACAGTCTCTGATCTTCCAATTCCCGCGCCCTCAGTGAAAATTATTTGAAATTTACCTGTGGATCTTGGACGATCCTTCTTGGAGGGCTTGCTGGAAAGCTTGTTACTCATGTTTTTTTTTTTTTTTGACTGGCAGAGTTTCCTTCAAAGGAGAGACAGAAAAAGTGGACGAAAACAGAAAAAAAAACTACGGTGCTAAATTTTCGTAGCAACAGCCGCCATGTTGACAACAAATCGTGATTACGTTGCCTTAGTGCGAGGGAGGAGTAAGGTGAAATTTTGCAACTTGGAAACGAGTCGAATTTCGTTATCCGTGACCTGAAGGTTTTGCGTGACCCTTGAATTGTGATAATGCAAGCTGATAATGCATGATTTTGAGACGCGAGTCCTCCGAAGAGTAACTTGGGTATGTGAAGTGCTTGACTTAGCCTTTCACGTTTTTTTTCTTTCTTAAAGCGCTCTTTCTAGTGTAAGAACAAGTCATTAAAAGAGTAGTTGATAAAAGTGTTGCTTTTTGTCACTGACTTGTATATTTTAGCAAGACGTTTCGGCTATATAAGCCTTCATCAGTTGAAAAACCGCTTGATGTTTCGCGCGATTTGAAATCTTTTTGAAAATTGAAACGTTACGTGAGTCGAGAGAATTTCAAGTGCGTGCTAAGCACTTGTAGACTTCTGGGATGACCATGTGATCATTCCCAGTAAGTGACAAAACCTGAAATCAGTGACAGAAAAAAACAAAATTTTATCGCGGACTATGTCATCTCCTGACTACAATTGCTCAATCTTTAAATACAT
>JAHPZR010008223.1:0-33473 GCA_019787425.1 Platygyra sinensis
CAGTTTTTCTGTCACAGCTAAAATGTCGCTGGAAATTTTCACCGACATTTTTTTCCGTCACAGCTAAAATGTCGCTGGAAATTTCCACCGACAGTTTTTCTGTCACAGCTAAAATGTCGCTGGAAATTTTCACCGACATTTTTTTCCGTCACAGCTAAAATGTCGCTGGAAATTTCCACCGACATTTTTCTGTCACAGCCAAAATGTCACTGAAAATTTCCACCGACATTTTTCTCTATAAGCCAAAATGTCGCTGTAAATTTTACCAACATTTTTCTCTTACAGTTTAAATGTCGCTGGAAATTTCCACCGACATTTTTCTCTCACAGCTAAATGTCACTGGAAATTTCCGCCGATATTTCCTTTTACCAGTAGAAAATAACAGTGAAAGTTTTTCAAAAATTATTTGCAATTTTTATCACAAAATTTTAATTTTGGAAAAAAAGTCATTTCTTAACCAAAGAAAAAAATATTGCCAGCTTTTTGCGATTAAATGTATAATTGAGAGGATTTTGCCATTATTCTCCCCTTTTGAACAAAAATCGACAAATGTTCTCAAATTTTAACCCTCTCTTTTGGAAAAAATCAAGGCTTAAGAGAATTATTTGCCACACTGTAAATCAAATGATAAAATATGACAGTTTTAGAACGAACTCTTACTTTTTTAACTGGTGAAAGTTGATCGAATTGGTTTAAAATATGGTCGTTTTTGTTGGAAAAATAATTAACCGGTTCTTCAAGAGTCTTAAAGGCCAATTTTTGCCAAAATTTTATGCTAATTTGGCAAAAACGAGGCAAATCAGCTCAATTTTTGCGAAATATTCCATTTTAGAATATTCTGCTTGGTTTTAGAACGTGTTTATATCTCCGGACTGAATCAAGATATTGAAGAACTTTCAGTTTTGTGTTTCTTTCAAGATCGTCTTTCAGCAACAGACATCAGATCTATAACAATATATATTTAGAAATTTCACTTAAAGTCTATGACGTCATTTTCCCGCCAAAAATACAAAAAAAAAATCTGAAACGATAGAAACATTCACCATAAAATATCTTTTACTGTTCCAAATTTGAAGTGAATCAGATAAATACTCGCAGAGTAATTTTTCCACAAAAAAGTTAGCCCCATATGGATCAATAATTTCCCAGCATGGTTCCATGGTACTGTGCCACTATAAAGAAAACTCTCCTTGAGGGCCTCAGTGTTCGGCCGCAGTATGAACAGGTTATGTTGAGTGCCCCGAAGATTATGTCTCTGGATGGTATTTACGCTGGTAAATTTATCAGACAGGTATTCGGGTACAAGGTTATTAGCGATTTTAACCATTAAAGATTTCAATTGTTTAGCACCCATTTGAGGGCACGAAGAATCTGGGCAGATCTAACATCACAATCAGACAATGTTATTACGCGAGCTGCCCTATGTTGCAGTTTCTCTAGTTTTGCTTGAGGGCATTACCGATACATCCCCACACAGCGCTGCAATAATCGAGATGTGGAAGAATCAGTGACTTATGAATTGTAACGATCGAGGGTACTTTAAGGACATATCGGTCTTAGCCTCCTAAGGGAAGCAAGTACTTTAACAACTTTACTAACGACCTCGAAGATATTAACTTACAACGAGAGTGTTTCATCGACCTTGACACCTAGGCATTTGTACCTATTGACTCGTTCAATTAAGTGCCCACCAAGGCAAATGTAAGGTTTACTAGGGAGCAAAGAGATTTTGTACCGTGTGCCTGTAAACAGGCACTTGGTCTTGGAGACATTCAGACTTAGTCGGTTAGAGTCGAGCCATTGTTTCAGATTGCTAAGATCGTGGGTCAGGGATGAAAACAGCTCTTCAGGGTCGTTGGAGGCAAACGTGAGATTAGTGTCATCGGCGTACATCCTCACATCTGATAGGTTACAGTTTGGAAGGCCATTAATGTACAATAGGAATGGCAGGGGAGCCGAGGATTGAGCCTTGGGGCACCCTGCAACCGTTTGCGGCTAGTTTCAGACTTTACATTATTAATAACTATAACCTGAGTTTTGTCAGAGAGGTAGTCTCGAGAAAGATTCAGACTTGCGCCTTGAAAACCCATACAGCTCCAACTTTGGCAAAAGGATCTCATGTTCAATAGTGTCAACTGCGTTTTTGAAATCTACATGTATAAACAGAATGGCATTCGTCAAAGGCCATCGTCGATACTAAGAAAGCAATTGTCTGTGATATCAATGAGAGCCGTAAGAGTAGAGTGCATGGGTCTAAAGCCAGACTGATATTTAGAAAGTAGGTTATTCTCATTTAAGCGTCATTGTCAGAGAAAACCAGGCAGAACCAAAAGATCGAGGTCAGCCGTTTACCTTCATCTTTTTACCGTATAAAAGCTATCCGAAAAGATAAACAACCATGATATTTGCCGAGGTAGGCATTCGTTTTTCTTCGAGATATCACCTCATCATTGGCCTCTCAAGCGGTCTAAAATGGCCGAAATTTCGGCTACCTTTAGGTGAGCTTAAAAATACTTCATACATATTCCAGAAACTCTTATTTTCGTGCTATAATATTTGGCCCCATATGAGTTGACTGAGACATATTTGAATTTTTTCACTTTATTCTACGGTTTTCACGAGGTACCAAATATCATCGCTGAATCGTTAAGGTGCGTGACCTAAATTTTAGCCATTTTCAGCAAGTCGTTTTTCAAAAGTGCGGCATTTTATTTCCACAAAAAGACAATTTTCTGATAGTCTTTTAAACGGATATCAATATCCAGCTTAGTTAAAATTGGTATCTACAAGCAAATCGGAGTAATTGGTCTCGCAAAGTCCAAAAAAAAACATTGGTCAGACATATTTCCCGCCAAATGTTTAGCAAAGAATATCACCTTATTCCGACTTTCTGCGCTTGTTATCCATAATTTGCTGAAAGATCTGCACAAAATAGTTAGCTGGACTGCAAAATAGAATATTTAAGCTGTGACATCGGGATTAATTTTTTCAAACATTTCAAACTCGCCAAATTTATGCCATTATCAAGACTACATTTTCCCGTGAAAATTCAATTTTTAACGTCACGCTGCAAAAACAAACTGGATCCTCAGTTCGCTGCCTTTTTTGTTTTTATGTAGAAAAAACTGCAAGTTAATAATGAGCGAGGCTTTAACCGAAATTTAATTTTGGGACTACTGCAAACGTCTTGTTTACATTGATTTTCTCGTTTTCGAAAGGGGTGACGCGTTACAGATTTAAAGGTTAGACGACTGGGCCGCAATTTCGATCTCACTTGAAGGTTTCTCCATGGTTTTGAAAACATTAACTGTTTTTTCGGATCTGAAAAGTCGCCTAGCAGTGCGGGTGCTGAGTCAGTTTTTCTTCAATTATTAGCATGTAAACGAGATAGTGGAGGACAGACGTTGGAAGTGGTGGCTAATGTGCATGGTGTAGCTGGATGTAAACAATGAGAAAACATAGGTTACGATGAAACTTCCCTGCCATATCCGGCCAATGAAATGATCATAAAGGACAGACCACTTATATAAACATCTCAATACGTGTAATCTTTGGGTGTGGAGGATGGTAATGGTACTTCTTTCCGGCATATCATAGTTCCACCTCTACACCCTCCTTGAATGAGGTAGAAAGGATAACAACACTACCGTCTGAACAAAGATGGTTTCTTTTTTAACAATCCATTTCATTGTTTCATTTTATTGTTGACAATCAGATCAGTTGATCCATCTTGTTTCTGTAGATATCTTTGAGCTGCCATCCCATTTATCTTAAAATGGATTCAACTACAGTTTGGCAGGGTTAATGAAAATTAATTTTCCTCCACAAGAATTCTATTTCATGTCGGGGAAGCATCTCACAACCAAGGATTTCAGTACGATCTGTGGAAAATGTAATTCAAGTTTACGTTCATGGATCACAAACATGCAATCTCGTTCTTTATGAGTTTTTAAACAGTTGCCAATAGTAGCAGTAAAATAAACAAGAAATTATCAACACTAATTTTGTGTAATTTCATTGCATTAAAGTGGTTTTGTGGTGAATATTGGCAGGAGCAACAAGAAATTACTTTTGTTGAAAGTAGAAGTTTCAGAGCAGAATATAAGACCGTCGGTGTACAAACCTGCGACGATCATATAAACGACAAAATTGAACGCAAGACAGATCTTTGCTGGAAACCCCGGGGGGGGGGGGATAATACGGAGATTCTCCGCCCCGAGGCCCAACCTTTTACCCTTTTATATACCATTTTGGCGGAAAAGGCACCCCTTTTATATACCTTTTATTGCAAAAAGGTACCCCTTTCACATACCTACTTTAAGAAGTCTTGTTCTCATTTTAGCACTTAATAAATAAAGTGATAGAGCCAAAAGGGGCATCTGTTCGAAATATTATAATTAAAGGCCCTTTTAAACACCAAAATGACCAATTTCCCTACCCTTTTATATAACTCAACTTGTGAAATCCCTACCCTTTTATATACCTGAAGCGTGAAAAAGCTACCCCTTTTGGGCGGAGCCTCCCCGTAGAGGCCATTATAGGGAGTACCCCCACCCCCCCCCCCGGCTGGAAATCCTGACCTAGCAATGATAGCACGTATTATCCCAGTGGTCTGTCTTCTATGATTCTTTCGTAAGTTACGTCGTATCCTATGTTTCCTCATTATTTAAATTCAGCTGCACTAAATAGACACCACTTCTGACGTCTTTCCTCCACCATCTCGTTTGCATGCTAATAACTGAAGTTAAAACTGACCCACCACCAACCAATAGATTAATAATCAAATAATAACTTTATTAATGTGTCAGGTAGATCTAGCTTACATATACGTAAACTAATTGGGGACACCTAACTACTAGTGAATTAAAAGTTAAGAAGAAATATATTAATCTGATCCAAAATACTAATTTTTAGTAATAACCGTTAAAATAAGCTGTATTTTAAAACTAGTTCCTAAAAAATATCTTAACATATCAGTATCCTATAAATCCATGCTAGCTATAGCTTCCTTAAAACCAAAGGTTGAAGACTAATCCCCTCCCAAACCACTATTTTCAATCCATGAGTAAAATCCTCAATTCCATAATTACCGCTCTTTAGGATGCTTATACAATTATCTTCCATCATCCCAACTAGATCTAATTTTCGGATTTTAGCTTTAAACTTATTTAAAAATTCCGAATTCCTGACTTTCTTATCTAACTTTGACGCACTGCTAGGCGATTTTTCTAATCCGAAAGAACAGTTAATGTTTTCAAAACCATGGAGAAACCTTCAAGTGAGATCGAAATTGCGGCCCAGTCGTCTAACCTTTTAATCTGTAACGCGTCACGCCTTCCGAAAACGAGAAAATCGATGTAAACAAGACGTTTGCAGTAGTCCCAAAATTAAATTTCGGGTGAAGCTTCGCTCACTGTTAACTTGCAGTTTGCTCTACATAAAAACAAAAAAGGCAGCGAACTGAGGATCCAGTTTGTTTTTGCAGCGTGACGTTAAAAATAGAATTTTCGCGGGAAAATTTAGTCTTGATAATGGCAAGAATTTGGCGAGTTTGAAATGTTTGAATAAGTTAATCCCGATGTCACAGCTTAAATATTCTATTTTGCAGTCCAGCTAACTATTTTGTGCAGATCTTTCAGCAAATCATGGATAACAAGCGCAGAAAGTCGGAATAAGGTGATATTCTTCGCTAAACATTTGGCGGGAAATATGTCTGACCATGATTTTTTTGGACTTTGCGAGACCAATTACTCCGATTTGCTTGTAGATACCAATTTTAACTAAACTGGATATTGATATCAGTGTAAAAGACTATCAGAAAATCGTCTTTTTGTGGAAATAAACTGCCGCACTTTTGAAAAACGACTCGCTGAAAATGGCTAAAATTTAGGTCACGCTCCTTAACGATTCGGCGATGATATTTGGCACCTCGTGAAAACCGTAGAATTAAAGTGAAAAAATTCAAATATATCTCAGTCAACTAATAAGGGGCCAAATATTATCGCACGAAAATAAGAGTTTCTGGAATATGTACGAAGTATCTTTTAGGCTCACCTAAAGTTGGCCGAAATTTCGGCCATTTTAGACCGCTTGAGAGGCCAAAATCATGATGAGGTGATATCTCGAAGAAAAACGAACGCCTACCTCGGCAAATATCATGGTTGTTAATCTTTTCGGATAGCTTTTATACTGTGAAAAGATGAAGGTAAACGGCCGACCTCGATCTTTTGGTTCTGCCCGGTTTTCTCTGACAATGACACTTGAATGTGTATATACCTGATTAAAGATGGCTTTTCAAAAAGTTTGCGTATTACAGAAAGTACAGAAATAGGCCTGTAATTTGTTGGGTTAACCTTCGAGTCAGCTTTGTAAATTGGAGTTACCCTAGCACTCTTCCAGTCGTTGGGAATGATTCCAGTGGGAATAACTAAATTACATATATGAGTCAAGGAAGATGCAGTAAATGTAAACCATAACTTTAAAGGCTGGTACACACGAGGGAGCTTGCTCCTGAAACACGCTCCCAAGTAAGTACCCCAACCAAAATGGGAGAAAGTCTTACAAGTGCATTAAATTTCTCCTTTGAAATAGGACAATTACCCATATCACAGAGGCGTGGAATTATAAAACTAATACCAAAAAAAGATGCCGATCCCAACTTAATTAAAAATTGGTGCCCATTAACACTATTAAATTGTGATTATAAGATTGCATCAAAGGGCATTGCAAACCGAATAAACATACTTTTACCCAAGCTGATATCAGACGATCACTCAGGATTTATAAAGAATAGATGTATTAGCGATAACATACGCACGCTAGATAGCGTCATCCAGTATACAGCAAACAAAAATACCCCCGGGCTACTTCTTTTTCTCCATTTTGAAAAAGCCTTCGATAGTCTGGAGTGGTCTTTAATCGAAAAATCCCTTCAACATTTTGGCTGTGGCCCCTCGCTGTCAAAGTGGGTCAGACTTTTTTATTGTAAAACTGAAAGCTGCATCTTAAACAATGGATGGACGAGCAATTTCTTTGATCTAAGTCGAGGAGTAAGACAAGGCTGCTTGTTGTCACCTTATCCCTTTATACTATCTGTAGAAATACTTGCTGAAGCCATACGTAACAAAAGAGAAATTACGGGTATTAAAATACAGGACACTTAATTTAAAATAAGTCAATATGATACGACCCTCATCTTAGACGGTTCCGAGGAATCTTTTAAAGCATCGCTGACTCTGATAGAAGCTTTTGGTAAAATGTCTGGGCTTAAGCTGAATGATAGAAAAACCGAAGCTCTATGGATAGGCTCCAAAACAAACTGCCAGCAAAAATTTTGCTTAGGTAAAAATTTTCAATGGCAAAACAAAAAAGTTAAGGCACTGGGTGTTTGGTTCTCTACGGAGCAAGATATGGCGATCTCTTTAAACTATACGGAAAAACTAACGAAAATTAAATCTATCCTAGGCTGTTGGAAATTCCGGAGACTAAGTTTAGTAGGGAAGATAGTAGTTTTGAAAAGTCTAGTAGCATCTCAACTTGTATATGTTTTCAGTTCGCCTTTGCAAACAAATCAGGAAGCGATCAAAGAGATCAACAAACTTTTTTTCAATTTTTTATGGAACGATAAAGGTGATAAAATTAAACCCGCGGTTATGATCAACGACTACCCAAACGGAGGACTTAAAATGATCGATGTGGTATCTTTTAACAAATCACTAAAAGCCTCTTGGATTAAAAAAAATATCTGGATTCAGAAAACAGTAGCAAATGGAAAACAATCTTTAATTTAGAGCTTGGAAAATATGGAGGCAACGCCTTTTTTAAAGGAAATCTTAACAAAAAAGATATTGATAAACTAAGTATAGACGATCCATTTGTCAAAGAAATCATAGAAATATGGTCAGATACTTTCTTTGAAGGAAAAATAGTTTCAAAAGACCACCTCCTGTCTCTACCTCTTTGGCAAAATTCATTAATTAGAATAAATAATACACCGGTACTTTACACAGATTGGCTTTTGAAGGGTATCGCACAAGTAAAACATTTAATGGATGATTCTCATAACTTTATGTCCCTAGAGAGTTTTCAAAATAAGTATGAACTTCACGTTAAACCACTATCTTTGTTTGGAATTATCACAGCAGTGAAACGTTTGCAAAGACAAATCCCAAAAACCCAACTAAAACACGAAAGCCTTTTTGATACATTTTTAAAAAGCCAAAAATCTTCAAGAATTGTGTACCAGAAACTAATATCGGATAAAGGTGAACGACCACTATCATGTCAAGAGAAATGGCAAAAAAGATATTAGTTCTACAAATGAAACTGTTGACTGGAGAAAAGTCTATCAACCATCTACCGGGTGCACAAGGAGCTCTAAACTAATAGATTTTATTTTCAGATTTTTACACAGACGGCTGGCGAGAAATAGCTATTTGCAAAAAATAGGAATCAGAGAGGACAATAACTGCACCTTTTGCCATAACGAAAAAGAAGATCTTATGCACTTATTCTGGCAATGTGAAAAAAAACAACAATCTTTTGGCAAAATCTATCGTTCTGGCTGCAGTCGTGTCAGATTCTTACAACAGAAAACAATCTACATCTAGAGACAGCTTTAGGCCTCAAGCCTGACAGCTCTAACTTCAAACTTCAAATAAATTTTTGTTGCCTACTAGCTAAACAACACATTTGGATTTGCAGATTGAGAGAACTTCATCCAACTCAAAATAACTTCTTCATATATCTGACACATATACACCTATTAGAAAACAAGACACCAAGTAACACTAAAAAATGGAAGCCTTTTCTACCCTCGCTTAATCAGGTCTCCTGAGCCCTTGGTTAAAAAGCATTAAATGCCAGAGTTTTTTCTTCCAAATAAATATCTTTATAACATAGTTATACTTTTATTGGAACTGGCTTTTCACCCTTAAGGAAATTAAGGAGAAAAAAAAGGAAAGAATGTATAAAACACGTATATAAGAGCAAATAGTGCAACTTTTGTAATGTTTTAGTGTAGTGTACTGTATATTTTTGTAAGTAGTGTAAGTAGGGTAGTGTACTTTATACTTTTATTGGAACTGGCTTTTCACCCTTAAGGAAATTAAGGAGAAAAAAAAAAGGAAAGAATATATAACACACGTATGTAAGAGCAAATAGTGCAACTTTTGTAATGTTTCAGTGAAGTGTACTGTATATTTTTGTAAGTAGTGTAAGTAGGGTAGTGTACTGTATATATATGTTTTTTCTCTTTTTGTAAGTAGTGTTGTTGTAAAAAAAAAATTAAAATAAAAATAAAAAAAAGTATCCCAACCAGTACACACGAATGACACGACTAGGGAGCTGAATGATGAAACAACACGATTGGGGCATGGGAACCAGTTGGAAAAAAAAATAAGCCAATTTGATTGGCCAACTGGAGACACGTCATTTCACGGCAAGCAAATTTCAGTACACATGAGGGAGCTTGCTCCTCAAACAGACTCCTGCAACAGATTTGCCCCTGGAGCTTGCTCCATCATATCAAACCAGTTTGATATGAGGGAGCAAAACTCGGGGGCAAAAGTTTTGTTGCGCAACATACTTTTTTTTTAGAAATCGTTGGTGCAGACGAGGATGCTTTGCTCCGGGAGCATGTTGCAGGAGCGTGCTGCGGGAGCAAGTTCCCTCGTGTGTACTGGCCTTAAGAGCTAAGTTGGAATACCATCTAGGCCATCAGCCTTGCCCACAGGGACATCGTTTTAAGTTTGCGCAGTTCGTCAGTAGTAGTAAGTAGTTCTAGCTCGAAGGTGTCACAAGATTCAACAAAATCACAAACACTGACTCGAGGGGGATTTATTTGAGACGCTAAATTGGGGCCTATCTCGGTAAAATGCCTGTTAAATGCGTTGCTGAGCTCATGAGGGTCAGTTATCACCGCTTCACCAATAATCAATTTTGTCGCCTCAGTGATAGTAGTGTATTTATTTCATTCCAAGTTGCTTCTGCTTTTCCAACGTTATCCTCAAAGTAAGAATGATAGTAATCCTTTTTGGAAGCCTTAATAGAATGGCTAACTCGATTCTTAAGCCGTCTGCCTGTGTACTCTGCCCATTTCAACTGATCATTAGTTACGGTGGCGATTCGCTTTGTTCTATCTCTTTCCCACATCAATCGTTTGATTTCAGGGGTGAGCCAGGGGGCTTCAGAGTTTCAAATTCTCTTTTTCTTAACTGGAGCATGAAGGTTGACTACTGCCAAAAAGAGTGTTTCCACACCTCCCATGCTCTTGTAGGATTGTCTATTAGTTCCATCATGCCCCAAGGAACCAGGGCCATGTCATTCATAAAGTAATCGGGCACAAAGTTTTTGTATTGTCTTGATTCAATCTATTTGCGGGAACGACCTAGGGCATGTTAGTTTTCTTGAGACATAAATTAGACTGTCATCGCTACAGCCAATATGGGACACGCCTGATGTAACAAATATGTCCGGCTCATCGGTAAGAAATAAGTCAATAACTGGTTTAGAACTTGATGTGACGCGTGCAGGCGCCTTGAGCAATTGAGTACATTGATACGATTCACTGAGCTCGATAAGGTGTCTGGTTTCATTAGGTGGGGAAATTGTCAACATGTCACAGTTTATATCAGCAACTATATTTCATTCATATTTCCGCTTCTATCTTTCCCAGGAGGACCTCGAACTTATCAACTATCTCAATTGGTGAATTCCGAGGTCTGTACCAGTTTGAAAGAAGAATTGGTTTGGCCTTGGGTTTTTGAAACTGAATACATAGGAATTCGAGGTCTGGGTCAGAAACGTCGGCTCTGATTTTATAATCAATGATGTTACGAATGTAAATGGCAAGTTATCACCACTGCTTCTGCACCGGTCACGCCTAACAAGTGTATAACCTTCCATTGACACTGCAGAATCAGTAAAGGTGTTGTCAACCTAGACGAGTCTCACTTAAGGCTAGTATATCCAGTGTCTGAGATAGCATTCTCAAGCGAAGCTCGTCCAGGTATTTAGGTAAACTGACAATATTAACAAATGCAAATATAAATATCGAAGGAAAAGAGATGCACAAATGTACAGTTCAATTCACGTTGTCTTGTTTCTACCACACGTGCTGCCTTTGTAATGATATCTGTAAATGGTTAGACAGTCAAGTCTTCTCGGATATAAGGACCTTGAATAATAAATATTCGTTTCTGACAACCTGCTCAAAGAATTCTTTATAAACACCGGATGTGGAAAAAATTATGAAAATGTTTTGTTTTCGTGCAAGGTCCTGTCTCCTGGATCTTCAGTGTCGCATGGTTAGTAGGGGACGTTAAAGGACCCACCCTTCTTTGGATTCAAAGAGAGGTCCACATACATGAGAATAATTGAAATTTGAACTCTAGCAAATTTTGATCGTATTGGTAGTTATTATTACAATTGCTCTAACATATATATATTTTGTAATTACAGTGTTAAA
Organism: Platygyra sinensis; assembly: GCA_019787425.1. Taxonomy (NCBI): domain Eukaryota; kingdom Metazoa; phylum Cnidaria; class Anthozoa; order Scleractinia; family Merulinidae; genus Platygyra; species Platygyra sinensis. The sequence continues at coordinate 11,468 of JAHPZR010008223.1, forward strand.
AACCTTATCATTTCAAAAACTTAAGTCAACCACCTGGATGGCTGTGAAGTAGCAAGTGCATTTGTATCTGCAATACTAATTCATAAAACGTAGCTACTTGTACATTGCACTACAAGTTTTCACGTTTATGAGCCTCTCAAACAAACGTTCACAATATTGGTGTACTACACTTATCCCGATGAAGCTTCTGTTATAAATGATTCATTGCTTTAAGCCCGATCCTGAACAGGTAAGTCTCTTATCAGAGATCAAATTAGCCGACCATAACGAAAAAGGAAAAGAAAGTTGGCCTTGACGTGAAATGTTTACCCCACAAAATTAAAATATCTGTTCCCAGACTGATTTTGGTGTCAATAAAGAACGTTTCAAATTCCTTACCAAATTTAGTTGTCAAGCAAGTACTTAGATATTCCACAACACCATGAAATATTGGATTGAAAGAGTCCAACACCTCCACACAACAACTCAACAAACATTTGTGGTCCATGATATTTTCAGCCCGCAAATTGCCGACGCTTTTTGTGAAGATCCACACGTCAAATAATACGTTTGCTCTCCTCTTTTACACAAGGTCGCAACCATCCACCCAAATATGTAATTTCTACACGAGTAAAGCGAAAATCTCACAGATGAAAAAGGAAGATATGCATCAACACCAGACGAACTAAGTGCTCAAAGTCTTTTTCTCAGTCGAAACACTTTTGGACAATTTCCGTGGCAGAGGAACACGTCTTTGCTTGCCTCAAGAATCGTTTGATCTTGGTCTCCATTTCCTTTTCTTTTTTAGGATATGTCTTCTTATTTAACAGCTTGTCGGCGAGATAGTGGAGCCAGAGTGCGTTTGTGTAAGGATCAAATGGTTCCCAGTCATTCCTATCAAATTACAACAGATTAGACAAGTTATTATCGTTGATGATTGGGTTACTGCTTTTCAAATCTGCTAACTCTCCACCATCCCTCCCCTTCCCTGGTTGAAGTCAGGTGTTTTTTGTTACTCCTGAATACATCTTAACTAAACTGCAAATAGAGTGGAACCATTCCTCAATGGGAACAGAGGAAAGTGGCCGTTGTAGAGAGGGGGAGGTAAAGGGTTTTATCTTTCATCTTTTTATTGTATAAGTACGTTTCGCAGTCAAACTAATATCCCAAAAATGACAAACGATTTTTGATATAGATCAAGTCTTATGACTGTTTCCAGTGAAAATTGGGTTTTTGCATACAATGTTCGTCAGTAGTTAAATTAACTGGCCGTTGCCATTGTAGAAAGCTTAAACTATGAGTGAGTGTTTGGACCATCAGCCGGAAAAAAGCGGCTGTTAAAGAGTTGGCTGTCAGTGGAGGTTCCACTGTATAACTTAAGAAACCCCTTAGTAAACGGCAGAAAGGGTTTCCCATTTTTTCAGAGGTAAGCTACTTTTGTCGTCGAAAGGAAACTAAAATAAAGTTTTCTGTGAGACGGAGCTCCCTGGGCCTCTCCTCCAAAAAGAAAGCAATTAATTGTGAAGTCTGCATGACTTCCAAACGTTGACGTTGCGCTAGTGATGCCATAAGCTTGCTACTTACTGATTGGCCTTTTTCATCAGGCGATAAACATCAAACTGGTAATCGCCTCTGCCAGTAAACAAGGACTCATCCTCTGCTAAATTACAAAACACAGTCACTCCATCTACAGGTGAAACACAAAATAACGACATGTAATAGGCACAAAGCTTTCTGATTGGTTCTCCGGCATATTAATATATAGATTTAGGTCACCCTAAAAGCGGAGCTCCTGTAGCCCAATTAGGATAAGGTTGAATTAATTTTGATTTGAGTTTTGTAACTTTGCGGTGGGGTTTTGTTTGGCTTTCTATTTTGAGTTTAATAATCACAAAACCAGTACACAATACAAAAACATTTGCAGAAAAGAAACAGTTATAATGGGGTTTACTTTTAAACCTGGATTAGAGTTAACAGGCTTCCGAAAAACCCGCCTCTGTTTTCAACAAGTAAACCTGACATGAGCCCACGATCCAATCAAAAACTAGCACTTGGTCAGCAGTCAACTTTAATAAAACACGTGACCTCGATGAGCTAAAAACTTGAGCCCGCAATATGGTCACGTGATGCTGGTAAGCGGATAACTTAATTTGACAGGTGTTAATTGATCATAACATGATGTCATATATCAAAAAAGTACACAGTAAACTAAGGCTATATGTCTCTGTCAACCTATTATTTGGAGTATGGCCGCCATGTTGCGCGACTCCACTGCCATCTTCGTCGCCGTTGTGCGTACGCACCCACGAGAACTACCGCTGGCCACAACAACATGAGAAAATCAATTCATGGGTTTCCTTTATTTCCCTATATGGGTATGGGGCTCCGCTTTCTTGCGGAAGAGATGAATAATGTAAGGATAACAACAAGTTGCAGTTCGTTTAAAGCGGTGAGAAGATCGGAGGGACTAAACATCACGTCTACACAGATCTGGACCTTCAAAGGTAGTGTCGATCACAAGGTAAGATGTAGATATGTTTTCGTAGAGGAATTTTATCATAAGAAAACAAAATCTCTATTTAAACACCATAACCTTGGCTCTAGAGGACAGAAACTTTCGCGGCAACAAAACGTGATTTCGCGCCAGCTTATTAATTAGACTAAGTTTATTTACATTGCGTTAAATGCCGATGGTGACATGATGCATCGGTGAACTGTAAACGGGCTAGATGTAAGAGCTACAATTAGGTTTTCACTCTAGGATTTTTAGTTAATACCTTCAACACGTAAATTAGTACGTGATTATGAAGAAATATGGTGTCCAACTGGCCATACAGTAATTTGCTTTTGAGAACATGTCTGTCATAACTGGCGCGAAAACTATCTGGCGCGCGAGTCACAGTAAAGTTTACCACGAGGACTATGATAAGTTTTCAACTCATTTTAAACTGTTTTCATGCCTGAAGCAATATAGTTCGAATTCTGGTTTGATATGAAGACCATTTATGCTACGTTACCTACTAGAAGAATCCGAAACATGTAGCAGCAATTCAAATTTCTACAAAAGAGGTGCAGTAGCTGTGATCACAAACAAGTTGAAGTTATGATTTCGTGACCGGGACCTGTCACCAAACGCTCCCTTGAGACCGAGATAATGAATAACAGATAATGAATAACATATATTGACCTAAGAAGTTCCGCTCGATTAGTTTTCGAAGCAAAAAGCGCGCCAGCTTTCATGGACGTAAACAAAGATTTTTTCGTATACTTAGGTCAAAATAGTCTGTTGCACTTAGAAACATAGCATTTCAAGGAAAGGTAACATAATTTAGCTATTTGGACTTGAAACGGTTGGTATTTCATAAACAGCTGCCGGTAAAGTTTACTTGAATGGGTAAACTTTACTCGGCCAGACGGCTATTAAAAATACTGCTCTCTGATTGGTCAAACGCGGGTAAAGTTTAACCTCTTGGGTAAAGTTTTTTAGTCCGTATTGTTTTTGACCGGTCCGTAATGTTTTCGACAAGTGTTCTTAATACCTCTTTTTAGCCGTGAAAGAGTGAAGTCTATTAAGCTTACACGGACCCCATGACTCTCTACCATCTTTTTCTCTCCAAGCAAAGAACTCTCTACAAACTCATCTTCAGTCCTGCAGATCAAAAGATTGCCCCAGTGGAGGTCACGGTACTCGAATTCAAGTGCATTCTCGGCCACTGCAAGTCCGAGAGCCGTCTGGCACAATACGCTCCAAGCTTCCGACATAGCGTCAAATTCAAAGCTTTCTAGGTCGCTGCCTCCATCTGAGAACTCAAATACGATGAAAAACTGGTCACTTGGGAAGATATCTGAGAAGGAATACGAGTGCACAAGTTATGTACCAGCCATATTAAACCAACAGGCCAATGGAGAATTCAGCGTTGCCCTTTATTTAACTTGTTTCAACTCAACCATGTACTTTGTTTTTAATTTTTAACCTAGGACCCAAGTTGCAATACATGCAGATGTTGGGATAGCTAGCCCTCACTCCATATTACTGTATAACTATGAGTGCCATAGTTCAGGCAGGGGGAATAGGTGCCGTTTTAGACAATCCTCTTGGAGGTACATGCACAAAAAAGCGCATTTTCCCTTACTGTCCAATACACAGGGGAGCAACTGCAACAATCAATACATGTAGCAGATGGTCGCCACAAAGACATGACATGCACGTTTCTCAGTAACACAATTGGTAAAAGATCTATTGCAAGGTGGATTGGGTAAGGTACAATCAAACAACAAATTGATTCCAAGTATAAGCTAAATAAACCATAAAGCAGTGGGCGAAGATCCTGCATGATTGGTCCTTGGATCTCACAGGAGATCTACTCAGCCAAATTTGAAAAGTAAAACGATGAGAAGTCAAAGATTACGCATGGCTGACACAACGTAGTGTATTTAAAACAATACTTCGGCTGGCCAGATCAACTTTCTCTTAAACCTGAAGCCAGAGTTCTAGTCTGGCTAGCCGAAATATTGTTTGAAATATACCACGTTCTGTCAGTCTTGCCATCGTTTTACTCTCCAAGTATGTACTATCTCTACCATCTCTGCATCATCTCACTAGCCAAAACGTACATTATTACTAACATGATATTCCGCAGTGCTTTCGAACAAGTTATGACATTTTTACCTGGCCTATCGTTCATTGAATTGTGTTCTTCATTCCATCGGTCCCACTCTGATGTAAGATGACTGGGGTATTTGTCGCGACAACACCTTACACTAAACACAAAATTGTGATTACATTTGATGACTGGAAGAATACTTATTAAAAGAAGGGAAAAGTATCATTAAATTACTTGAAAGCCAAAACATTAACATTAGGGTTGTGAGATTCAGAATAATGATTCACGTTCAGAATATAGGATGTTACCGCTAACTGTAAAGTATTCTTCATTCCTGCCAAAACACTAATTATTTCATTAATTGAATTGATTTTTATTTCTTTCAAGCTCATTCATGATTAAGAAATGAAAACATGTACTGTGTTTCATCGAGTTTTTAGTATAAATCTACCAGCGTCAGAAATAGTGCTACAGGTCTGACACTTCCTAAACTGAAGAGAGAGTTTCTTAAAAGAAGTTTTAAATATAGCGGCGCAATGCTTTGGAACCAACTCCCAAATGAAGCAAAACTAGCGGAATCGATATATTCATTTAATAAACGTATCAAAACGTAATTGGGTCGTCATGCCACATAGTCTTGTCTTGACCATGTATTTAGTTTATAATATGTACTTAGTTTATAATAGTTGAATTTTTGTAGTTTTGGACTTACCACATTATTAATCACTCGCGTGCATTTAGTTAATAATATGTACTTAATTTATAAAAGTTGATATTTTGTAGTTGTAGACTTACCATATTATAAATCTTGTATTATTAGTTTTAGTCTCTTTTTCTGTCTATACAAACACGCCCTCCATGGAAACCAGCTGAGTGTTGTTGGGGTTAGCGTGTTTTCTTTGATTTAAATAAAGTATACCTACCCACCTAGCTACTACCTACCTACCGTTCTATCACAACTGTCATTCTCTGATTGGCTAGACTACACACTATCTATTCTGTTTTAGTATAAATCTAGTAGCGTTCTATCACGAATGACGTCCTCTGATTGGCTACGCTACTCACGTTCTATTTTGTGATAGATAGTGAGTAGCGTAGCAGTGTGCCCTTGTTAACAAAATAATGACACTTCTTGGCGTTCTCGAAGTATCTCTAAAGAGGATTTAGAAAAAATTTTGAACGACTGGTAGATTTATGCGTGATAGTTGACTTGGGCTGTGCCCTCGTCAGCTATCACATGATAAAAATCGAGAGCAAATAATCTAATTGTTTAGTAGATAGTAAGTAGTGTAGCAGCATGTTATGCGATGGCGGCCGTTTCTTTGAGTTTTTGAGGTGTCAGTGAAGAGTATTTAGATAAAGTTTTGAACGACTAATAGATTTATAGCAGAGCTTAAGTGCACAAAGCGTGCAGCAAAGCACCATGGGTAAGAAAAATTTGTAACCCACCAAGCCAAACCGCATTCCCAGGCTTTCTCTCCTCTGCCTCTCGTTAGGAGAAAGACCCTTGTTGTTGCTGGTCAAGAGCCCACTTGTGACACAAATTGTTCCACCTTGGTAATGTCAACGAATAATTAACGCCCAAGTCGCTCATGGAGGGAAGGTGCCTAAGAAGCCTGGGGGCTGCAACCGCAATCATATCCCCAAGGTGCTAGAACACCCGACTGGCCTGCCCAATCTGCAACCAAGCTACAAGTCCCCCACACCAGGCTCCCCTCAGGCACCCTTCACACTCGAGCCAGATAGCTCAGCGGAAAGAAAACAAAAACCCGGTGGGGGTGGGGGGAATAGGGAGGGAACACTGAGAACCGCTAAACAACTAAAATTTGAGCATTTGGTGGCCCTCCCACAAAGTTAAAGCTCTGGGAGTCTGGTTATCTACCATCAAAGAAGAATCTATAACATTGAATTATAAAGAAAAAAAGGAGACCATTTCCAAAACAATGATTGAAAATTGGCAGTTTAGGAGACTAACGCTTCTCGCGAAAATAGTGGTTATTAAGAGCCTACTAGCTTCGCAGTTAGTTTATATTATGTTTTCGCTCCCTAAGTCGAGTAGACATCTGAAAGACATAAACATAAGTTGAACGGGGCGAAGAAATTTTTCCACATCTCGCTTAACCGAGAATTCGTCAAGTTTTTTGGATATAGGAATAAAAATAAATTCAAGCCCACACAGAGTACGGATTTCACTGCGTCGGAAAGCAGAATATTTTCTGGAATAGTAACTACGGTGCTAAGGCTTTCAAGTGATGAGTCACAAGTATTAGGAGGACCTGTTAATTGTGCAAGTTTATGGCCCTTAATTTGATGTAAATGGTCAAAAAGTTTAGAATTGACCTCCTGGATTTTGGTGCGAATAGATTGTACTAAGATAGCTAGACAGATTTTAGACAGTTCTGGTCTGAAATCTGTTATTTGTTTATCGCTGCGACCGCTAACGTCTTCCCTTAGTATTCTTAGAATCAATCAGTAAGAATTCTGTCTTTGCCATATCTAAAGTGAGTTTGTTGGCAGCAAGCCCAACACGAATTCCCTCTAGGTCAAGATTGATACAGTTATTCATTTCATCAACATCATTACCAGAAAATGTAACTCAGTTGATAGAACCAAATTATCTTGTAATACCCCCACCAATGCAGCACCACAGTTTCTTAGAAACTTACCCCCTTTAAATTTAAAATTGTTTTAATCATACTTAAAGCACTCAACAAACAAGCTCAAGAAATTATAGCCAAGAATCGACATTATGTCCCACATCATGTTTTACTTTCAGTTTACAACTCACTAATTGTCCCTTACTTAACTTATGGTATTTGTGCTTGGGAGAATTGTGCCTTGACATTTCAAAGAAAGATCGTAATTCTACAAAAACGGGCCTTACGTCTTATTTACTTCAGTCAGTCTAACGAACACACCGTACCCTTCTTTCTCAAATCGAATTGCCTTCCCAGACATTGTAGCTATTTATTGTGTGATATCAACAGACAGATAGCACCAGTTAGTTTACTCAATCAGTTTGTTAAAACAAGTCAGATTCATAACTGGTTTTATGTTAAGTTCTCTAGAACCGTTAAGGGGGGAGAAACTTAACTACAAGTCTGTTGCTAAGGAAATGTCAAAACCTCCTTTTTGGCTCCTGAAGTCCAGTGGGCATCAAAGTTTACAGTGTTTGTTCGATTCAGGTTTCCTTGAAATGTTTTGAACCACGCCCATATTTGGTATGTCACGTGACCACAATAGAGAACGTCTAAAAACTCGAACTGAGTGGACCGTTTTGTTATCAACAGATCGGATCGAAATCCAACAATCACAGCCATTAGGGTGACCTTCAGACCTTCTTTACATCATGCTAGCGGGCTGTGATTGGTGGGTTTTGATCCGATCGGTCGATAACATGTATGATTTGAAATCCTGTGGGTAGCACCGCCAAAACATCTCTCCCATGGCATGAAATTCTATGAATGCATTCTATTTGTTCATCATTGAGAGTTTTGTGAACAAAATTCTGAAGAGAAGCATTTTAAGCTAACAAAAACTCCCTCTCTTCACTCGCCTCATCAGACGTCAGGATGGAATTCATCAGCACGCAGGATTTTTTTTCCGGAAATCACACCGCCACAAAGGTAACCAATCATGGCTCAGTTCTAAGTACCTTTTTTGTTTCTTGACCAGTCAGAGAAAAGTCCAGATTCTGGACTAGCAACAGACAAATAGCCAAGTAATTGTATCCGGCGTACCTTCTCGCCGCGACAAAAAATATAAGGGACGCCTGATCCCAGGTTAATAGCGGAGCTCTGGAAGCCCAAAGGGTTGCCAAGCGGAGCCCCATAACCATATAGGGAAAACGAAACCCATGAGTTGATTTTTTCATGGTTATCATGGGCAGCGGTATTGCTCGTGAGTGCGAACACATGATGACGACGACGGTGGAGTTCCGCAACATGGCGGCCACACTCCAAATAATAGGTTGACAGAGACATGCAGTCTTGGTTTACCGTGTACTTCTTTGATATTGGACATCCATGTTATGATCAATTGACACCTGTCAAAACAAGGTATCTGCTGACCAGTATCACATCACCATATCACAGGCTCAAGTGTACAGCTCATCGAGGTCATGTGTTTTTTGGAGCTGACAGCTGACCAAGTGCTGGTTTTTGATTGGATCGCGGGCTCAAGTCACGTTAACTTGTTGAAAACCAGGCAGGATTGTTCGGAAGGCTGTTAACGCTAGCCCAGGATTAAAATTTATTCAAATCATAACTTTCATTCTATACAGATGTTTTTTGCTGCTTTGTTTGGAGTATATGGTGATTATAAAACGCAAAGCAGAAAGTCAAACAGTAAACAGAAAACCTCACCGCAAAGTTAGAAAACTCAAATCAACATTCTACCTTTTTCTGGGTTAGCTTAATCGGGTACTGAACAACCCGGCCAAGGAGCTACACTTTTAGGCTGGCCTAAATCTATATATTTTTATTACATTAACACCTGTGAAATATCAAGGTTTCTCCTTTTACAAAAAAAATCATATCTACATTGCATGCAGTGAAGATACTATATTTTTACCTTTCACATGTGAGGATATTGTGACATAATCCCTTAAAAAGTACTTAAATATGTTGCTGTATATCATCGGTGTCTCCTCGGAAATCTTCGGAAATCTTCAGTAATCTTTGGAAAACGTCCGAAAAATGTTCGGAAACGTTCGCCTTACCTTCGGAACAATTTTGAAAAATCTTGGAAAATCAAAACCATCGTTATTAGTATGTTTATGCAATAAACAGAATATTACATGCCTGCTTGTGAATATGAATTTTATCTTCTTGTGTTCAACTCGAAATCTCATTCGTTCGTTGCGCTCACTTGTGAGATATCGAGTTGAACACTCGAAGATAAAATTCATATCCACATGCGGTCATGTAATATCCTCTATTTAGTATACACTAAAACAGTGGATAGTGTTTAATGCCCAAGCCGATTGGCTCGTCAAACTCCGAATATCCTGTGCTATTACCTCCGAGCAACTCGGGAAAAATGGCGTCCCGGTTTGCAGCCGTGGCAAGTGACGAAATCATCGAAATTACTTTTTTTGTGGTGTATATTATCTCACTGTTTTAGTATTTACTAAAACAACTATTCACCTCAGTGTCTGTGGCTAGTGTTGGATATTTACCTGGCCACTTCGCGGCTTGGTAAATATCCACCGCTAGCCACCTCCATGTCGATGAATAATTGTTAACTATTTACTGTTTAGTAGAAATCCACTAGAATACTCTTGCAAATGCTCTAATCTGATTGGCTGAGATATTGCACACTATCAGCCATTAGTGTGCAGTGGCTGGAACTCGTCTACGAAATGACGAAGTCTTTTCGTTTTGCCAAAGTTTTGGAGGAAAATTTTGATGAAAATGGATAATTAAAATCCTGAGAAGACTAAATGAAGGACAATTACAGTTTCTTGACTTTAAAAAGTTGAAATTATTGAAAAAATGATGTGCACGTGCACGACTTCAATTTGAAATGCCAATTCAATTCGGGCGATCTTTTTAAGGTGCAATTAAGTTTAATAATACGTCGGGAAATAGTTGGAAACAGTTATCTGAAGTAAACTTTAGTAAGAATTCTACTAAAACAATTAGATTATTCACTCTCTATTTCTTTGAGGTGAAAGTTGATTCGGCCTTTGGCCTCATCAACTATCACCTCATAGAAATCTCGAGCTCTTCATCTAATTGTTAAATAGTAGTGTCTTCACTGTTACTTAGTTCATCTATAGATAAACTTGTACTTGTAAATTGTCCTCAGATCTCCTCGCCACAGTCAGTTTATAAGCTATTTGTGGGGGGAAGGTAATGTAATTAGTTTTATTTCAAATTTTCAATAAAAGTTGTTGTTTGCAGTTGGTTCTCCAAATTATATAAATGACCTTCTTAGACCTTATAAACCTTCAAGATCACTGTGACCAGTTTTACTTACGATACTTTGCAAAAATCGATTGCCATACAGCCAACTAGGGTGCAGTGTAAATGGAATAAACATTTACCATCTCTGGTCGAAGATTGGTCTACCTATTACAGTATCCCTTTCTTATGCACAAGTGCTAGCAAGCTAAGAAGCTTTCAATATAGGATATTCTATAGAACTATTGACATAAATATATTGCTAATGAAAATGGGAATCAAGGATCGCGATGACTGGTTTTTTTGTGACAGTAAACCCGAAACCATAGAGCACCTCTTTTGATACTGTGACTGGATATTCCCCCCTCTGGAACGCCCTCGCACACTGGATTCGGTCGATGACAGAAATTGAAATAGAATTTTCCCTTGAATCTATTCTCTATTCTCTGCAAAATGGAGGGACGTAACCCCAATTTTGCTGGCATACAAAGCTACCTTAAGTTTAATTATAATAATTATTGAAAAATTTGCATGCGACTTTGCTCATCAAGATAAAATTTTGAGTAAGTGGAAACCGATGAAAAAATTATTCTGTCAATAAATGATGAAATGCCTTGTATCATAAGTAGCTTAAGTATTGTAGCATATTCTATGTAAGTATTGCAATGTAAGTAATGTAAGTATTGTCCCGAGAGTAGAGTTATTGTAATGTCAGTGCTGTTATAGCTGTATTGTAAGTAATGTAAGTAGTTATTTGTTTTGCAGATAAGAAAATTCTTTAATAATAATAATAATAATAATAATAATAAGAGGTTTGCGAACGCCGTTTTGTAGCAAGATAGAGCAATCATTAGATTGTAAAATAAATGTAGCTAGTGCGGATATCTGAAATACGCGGTCTATATGCTTTTATACTTAGTGCTTTTAATGGACACTGGTTTAGCCGTCATTAGTATAATTCGATTGTATGTTTTTAATATCTCTGGATCATGGAATTCGTAATTTTATAGAATTTTGAACTTCTATTATTAATTATACCCCTACTCTGTTCTTTTAGCGTTTTTAATCTTGTAAGTAATTATTGTGAAATTTCAATAAAGGTTTATTTTTGTAAAAAAAAAACAAAAAAAAACAAAACAAAAAAAATAATAATAAAGATCATTGTGCTCATTTACCAAAAATCTTTTAATGAAACCTGTGTTCAATCTTAAGTCATATAGTGGTTGGTCTCTTGTGTTAGCTTCAGCTGTACTTTGGAATGATCTTCCCCAGTCAATAAAAGATTCGAAACCAGTGAAAACTTTTAAACAGAAACTAAAGCTTATAGCGGACAATGAGTTTTTTTACTGAGTCTGATTAAAGTTAAATATTTTATTTCATTTTTAAGACAATAATTATAGTACCATGTTGGTATTTTGCCTTTTATTTACGTTATTTTATCTTTTTCATAGTTATTGCAGGCTCAAGAAGAACCCGCAACCTAGTTTGCATGCCATATCTCGATTTTGGAGGAAATTTGTTCTGCCAAAATCAATCGATAAATCCTCATAAACCAATCAGATGCCATTTCCACTCGAACAAGATATTTTAAAAGATTGCACCGAGACTGCAAGTGTGAGAGATCTTCCAAGCCAAAGTTTTGCATCATTGAAGTGTTAATGCTCATTTAAAAGATTGAAAATGGAAAGAAACAGTTTTAAGGAATACTCAGTTCTCGCTTTGGTGTCAAAAGAAGAGCAGCAACCTATGAAAGCTCGTTACAATTTTTCTTTCACCTCGATCGCGTCATTGCTTGACTCAACGAAGTAGCCACGGTCGCCCACAGCAATACAAGCCGACATTTGGGAATCCCATGGAAAAAGCATTACAAAATCCCATGAAATCCACATGAAAATGCTCTTAAAGTGCCTATGAAGTAAAAAATGATTGCTGCTTATTTGAAAGGCCTTTTAAAGTATAGAAGAAGGGCACTTTTCTTTTTAGAATATCTTTTTTCATTTTAGAGATATTTAAGTTTTTGTGAGTGAAGTGATGACGTCATAGGTGGTTTCACTAATACAGTACAACACTCAATATAGAATATCTCTGGAAATATTGAAGCAGTGTTCTTCAAACTTGGCATCGGGACTGTACATCACAAAAGAAGCCAAATGACACCTGTCGTGCTGTTGCCATGACAACAGTTGATCCGCTGGTCCTGTTTTAATTGACACTAAAATTTCCAGATTTTATCCTAAACAAGGATCATCCACTCACAACAACCTATTGGGGATAGTTAAGGTAATATGGGAACCATTTGTGTGCCGAGCTAGACCCTCTGTCCCACTTTAAAAGATTGCAATTGGGGATATTTGGTTTTTCACAGAAAGAGACTGGAGCCGAGAGTGTTGCCATGGCAACAACATAGTAGGTGTCATTCTGTTTCTTTTGTGATGTACGTTTCTGGTGCCAAGTTTGAAGAACACTGCTCCAATGTTTCTGGAGATATTCTTGATTGAGTGTTGTACTGTTTTAGTGGAACCACCTATGACATCATCACTTTCCTCATTTGCATAATACAAAAACATAAATATCTCTAAAAATAAAAAAGATATTCCCAAAAAGAAAATGCCATTCTTCTTTACTTTGAAAAGTCTTTCAAATAAGCAGGAATTATTTTTTACTTCATAGGCACTTTAAAAATTCTCAATTAATGGCCCATGAAATTTTCATTTTTAAATCAAATACATTAAAAACCCACGAAAATACCATTAAATTTTATGGGGCCATGAAATTTAATTTAATGGGATTTTCACGTATTTGGAAAACACACCATGAAAATTATCACTAGATTTTCATGATGTCAATTTTATGGAATTTTAATGGCATGTAAATTCATGACCCATGAAAAACCCCTTAACGAGGAATTTTTAATGGACATGAAAAATTTCTCACTACTTTAATTACCTTTTCATGGTATTTTTACGGTCCATGAAATTTGACTCCCTGTTAATTTCATGGGATAAATGATTACTGCTGCAACCCATGAAAATCCCATTAATAGTCCATTCACTCAAAACAACTAAATATCCACAGTACTTTTATTCCAATCATTTTGATATGCATATGTCTGTATCATTATTACAATTTGTTCCATCATAATTTTCTAAAATCAAGTATGTTACTGCAACAAAAGACAAATATGACTTGTCAACCTTAACCTTCATTGCACTTAATATTATAAAAAATTTATATCATCTGATTTTTGTCATGTATTCAAAGGAGGTTAAATACCAGCTGAAATATCTTGTTTCTGTTCAAGAATTATTTTATTTCGTAAATTTAAAGGTTTCTCTAATGTTACATACAATACATTTAAGCTTACTAATATTTTCTTAATATAATTTAGCTTTAAATTCAAAGTTGAAATCTTTGCCTTAAAGTGGCTGTGTATCTTCAGTTAGAACCAACAGATTATGATGGAAATACTGACAGTATCATCACTCCTGTTTGTAAATTGATTCTCACTTAGCTTTTCAACCATGTAGTTCTGTTTGTGAATGCATACTTCAAGCTTTTGTTATTGTACTTCAACAACTAGAACAAAAACACCCAGCAACATATGATTAAAGTCAGACAATCCGTTTTGTTCAGTTTCACCACTTAAAAGGCTACATGTAAAATAAAAGCAATAGCTTATAAGAGAAACATTATTTCAGATCAAGTTGAAATGGACGAGAAGAAAGACAAAGATCAAAACTGGCTGGAGCCTCGTAATTTTGCCATGGCTGGGCAAGATCGAGTTTAGTGATACAAGTAAATCATTGCAGTACAGATCATCAAAAACACTTTTTAAAGTCTTAATTCAGAAGGCTCGCGATTCTTTGTACCGGTACTTACAATTGTTCCTAGAGCCAAAAGATCCAGATATTGTTGCTTTTAAACTTCATTGGCTTGCTACACTGCTGTAATTGTTTGACCGTTGAAATCAACCGCACGTTTCAAAGCATTGCATTATGGGTCATAACACACGTTCCCAGGGTCTAGCAGCATTTAAATCCAATATGGCCGCTCCTTTCTGGCATGTTTGAATTCCACGAAAGAACTCTGCTTTTTTACACGATGTAGAGACCTGCCACTAGCTGGAAAGTACTCAGAAATCAGTTGGAGAGGTGCATAGTTATCTCAAGCTATTTTACTACTACAGAGTGGCAAAAATAATTGGCGTTTTATGAGAAAGAGGAAGCATAGAGTAGTCATGCAAACTGAAGTCACTGGATATAAACAGTTGTGGCCTTCGTATCCACTCTCAAACTCGATTTCTTAATTTTAGAACACATTCCTTGATATAATTCCGGTAGTAAGAACCTCAGTTTTTAAATTAAAACCTTGATTCCCAATTGAAGAATACAACTACTTCATTTAAGAATACAACTACTTAAATTAAGGATACTAGTTTGTAATAATTAGAAATTTTTAAAATCCCAATTTTAGAGTGATTGTTACGAAAAATTGTGGCGTGACTTGCGTCACTTGGAACATTCGAGTGTATGCTAATTTGATCTAGAAGTTTCCTGCATATTTAATTAGCCTTGTCACGGTGACTAAGCAATTTATTTTAGTCATTTACATCTGCTGCTGTAAATAGTTTATATTGTAATGATACTTTATTTAGTATAGCCGGAAGTTCTAGAACGTTTTGCTGTAAAGTATATAAGTAAATCGGTGTACTGTTTAGATGGGTTTTTATCCCAGGAGTGTTTGAGGTTTTATTTCCCAGGAGTTTTACAGTAGTGTGTACTGAAGTGTGACGAAGGTCGCGTGTAATCAACAGAGGTCGTGTTTGTGAAGTGTAACAGAGGTTACGTGGATATTTGGCAAGAGGCTGTGTGTTTAAAGTCAAGTGTAGTACGTTACAAGCCTAGCGTGTGCTTGCTGAGAAGTCCTGTGTGGAAATACTGCATTCATGTGGAATAAAATCCTCGTCGTGTTTTCCGTTATCCCTGAGTTCTGTTTGGACTACAAACTATACCTACCACTAAAAACATCCAACTTGCAACAGTGATCAACATTGCTGGTATTTATAATTGTGTCATCAGGCTTATAATAGCAATCAGTGATCAGACAATAAACTATGTAATTCATAGAATCCCAAGAAATTATACAAATCACCTGTTCAATCGATCACAGCTGGAGTATGCTTAGGTCTGGTCACCTTTCACTAAGGAAAAGCTCACTGCACTTGAGCGTGTACAAAGATGTGCAGCTAAATTTATCCTGAAACTGACCTAAGTTATCCTGAGAGACTTGTCAAACTTTTACATTTAGAATATAGACAAAAAATATTGGTTCTTTGTTTTTTCTTTGAATGCCTGAAAGGTTATATTGATTTCAATATTTTGTCATATGTAAATTTTAAGACACCCAAATATAACATCAGAAATAGTGAAGCAACACTGGCGAAAGATTTTTTAAAACCGATGTTTTTAAGTTTTCTTTTTTTAATCATATTGTAGACCTGAGGAATTGCCTTACCACTAGCCATCAGAATTGAACATTTCTCATCATTTAAAAACAACTTTTACCTTAGTAAATTTAATGTAAATAAGGATAGATTTTTATAATTGATTAATAATATATTGTCATAAACTTGTATATCTTTTCATGTGTATATATGTTTTTTTTTAATTGAGGCAGTTTAATTTTATAAGCAATCCTCTTATTCTGTTTTTTCATTTTTTTATTTGCTTTGATTGTTAATTTATCTACACTGATGGGATTTTTTTTCTTAGTACATGACATCTTGAAGTTACCTACCAGTCAGTCAAGGAACTATTCATATACCATTTTATCAAAAAGGGTGTGGAGTTTTGATGACATCATTTCATGAGTACCTGTCAAAATGGGTCATTACTACTTCATGATATCTTTTTTCAAACTGAGAGATACCGGTATTAATGAGTTTATTTCTTTAGGAGCTATTCTTATAAGGTCTTTATGCTATCAATTTCAAATCCTAATTTAGCAGATAAAATCATTGGTGTTTATTTTATGACCCATTAAATTTTATTTGGGTTCCTATTCATGTACTTTTCATGGCCATGAAAACATATTTTCATGTCCCATTAAATTCATGTCTGGTTAGTTTCCAACTCCCATGGAAATTTCATGGGCCATGAAATATAATGATACATGTTTCATGACCCATTAAATTAACCTTGGTTATTTGTGAATTTTCATGGCCATGAAAACAGATTTTCATGACCCATTAATTTCATTTTTGGATCATCACCTACTTTTCATGGCCATTAAAAAAAAAATTTCACGAGCCATGAATAATTTTCATGAAAAATTAATGGGTTTAAATGAGGCCATAAAAATTAGGAAATGCAATATTCATGGCCCTGAAAACAGATTCATGGGTTTTTCATAAGTATTTCATGGGATTTTTATGAACCTGCAGTTGGTAGTGGGAGTTGCATAGCAGCATGTGTTGGGGACCACTTCTTTGTGTTTTCGAACGACTACTAGATGTATACTAAAACAATTAGATTATTGGCTCTGGATTTCTATGTGTGATAGTTGACTCAGGCTTGGCCCTCGTCAACTATCAATTTGCTTTGGGTTACTTTCTAAAGTTAATTATTACCTACTCTTTTTTCTAGAAATGGTACAAACACAAGAATTTAATTTTCCTGTTAGCCCTTCCAAACAATTCAAGTTCTCTACTGGCAGCAGGTGGATAAAAAGAAAACAAAGAAGGGGAAATAATTTCCAACAAGTCCTATCTAATGAATCATGTTAAGCGCAAGGGAAAAATTATGTGGTTTCTTGTTCTGACAGTACAGAACGATTTATTTATGTAGAAAATGCAGACACGCGTGGATTCTTCTGAGTAATTTGTTTTCCTTTTCATAATTGTCACGTAAGGTACTTTAGGTACTTTTGTGGGCATCATGCAGTCAGATTCTCCTACGACATATTCATGTTAAACAAAATGTTTGATAAATCAAACCTGTGGACAGTGATGAAGTTTGTAGACATGTTGTCCATTTGTTTTTCCTTTTAAAATGAAAAAGCATAAAATGACTGAACCAATTAATTAATTTGCAGAGGATTGACTGCATGAGAGAGAACAACAGGAGTGTGAGTTGGGTAAAGAGGAAGTAGTGGGTCTGCGAAACATATATACTGTACTGTCACATTTGTTTACTCAGCTCTATTGAATCATGCCAGGAGCCGTAATCGGGGACAGAGATTGTAAGCGAGCGCCATTTCTAGTATTGTGGCTGCCTCTATGATGTGGGAAAAATTTTGTTTTTAGAACAAATTGCGCCATCGCCTGCAGCACACGCATGTACATGCAGCAAGAATTTTTGCAGATGTCGCGCGGGGGAAATGGCGTCCTAACTTCCCCAAATCTTTTATGCGGGCTTTTGACCCACATCTTAATGCATTTAAGTCTGTTGAAATGTTGCTTAAGTATTTTCGTCGTAAGTTGCCCCAGTTTGAGTGAAGTAAAACAGTGTCTAATTTAGGTATGTCCCACTTTATAGAAGTTGCATTCCGCTGCTTCTCACTCCACTCTAAGGTTCGCACATGTTCAAGATTAACAGCTTTTCCATAACACAGCAAAAAACTAGTTTGATATATCTGGATATTGTTGAGACCGTCGATATATCAGCTTACAACAGAACACTTTACGACCACGAGCTGTTTAATACATTCTGAGAATAAACTGCCCGATAAATGCGGGAACTTCATACATGTGTATGTTGGCAGTATATTCTCAGAATGTATTAAGCAGCTTGTGGTTGTCAAGTGTTCTGTTGTAAGCTTATGTGTCGACGGTCTCAACATTGGCGACGAGAATTTTTCGGGAGTATCAAGGAAAAAAAGCGAACATTATGCCTGGACGTGAAGCAGAGCAAGGTCAAGAAGCAGCACAAGTGATTTGCGTTGTTACAGAGACGAGAAACCTTCAAACACAGCCATTTGTCATTCCGGACGAAACAAATCGCGTTGGCAAGGCGTGGGAAGAATGGCTAGAAGGAATTGAGCAAGAATTCCGATACTTTTGAATTACAGAAGCTGTCAACAAGAAAGATGCCATAATTATCTATGGAGGGAAGGAGATCGCCCGACTAGAGAAAAGCCTACCGGACACAGAAACGGCAGACGTTTACCTGAAGTTGCGTACAAAGTTGAACGACCATTTTACTCCGAAGAAGAATAAGCATCATGCGAAGTATTTATTTTTGAAAGTGAGGCCACATGTTGGTGAAACCACAAGTGCATATGAGGCGAGACTGTGTGAGAAAGCCAAGGAATGCGAATTTGGAACCACATTTCACGTGAGAATCTTGGAGCACACAATCCAAACCATTGACAACAAAAAGTTGATTGAAAAAGTCATCAACAAAACATGGGACCTGACACCATTCCTGACTGAAGAAAGTCAGATGAAGGATATCCCAAGGCCAATGAGAGACATGGGGAGTGGACAGAGCAATGCTGAAGATATTTCCCGTCTTTATGCTGAACAGCAAGAACCCAAACAAGAGCATGGCGATGGACTCGATCAAACTCTGCGCCCTGGCAAGAAGCATAAATGTCAATTTTGTGGATCAGTGACTGGAGTCCATGAGAAATGAAAAGATATCCCTGCATTTGGTAAGAAAAGCCACAAGTGCCATAAATGGAATCATTTCTCCTCCGTCTGAGAATAATTGTAGCTACAAACCCAGAAAACAGAAGCCAGGCAGAGCGAATAAAAGAAGGATTAAGAAAACAACCGCTGACCACGTTGAATTCACAAGCTCGGATGATGAACATGCTGAATCTACAAACTCAGATGACGAATTTTTCAGTCAGGCAGCAGAGCACCTGGCACAGGCCAAGGAAATAAGACAGCGGTCGACTTTCCACTAAGGTCTATCGTAAACCCACTCACACTGAAAGATACCTTTCGTTCCATTCGCATCACCCGGTTGCGCACAAGAGGGCTGTTGTTAAATCTTTGACCGATCGTGCAAAAATCATCCCATCTTCTAGTGATCAACGGTCAAAGGAAATGAAGCACGTAACAGCAGCACTGGTGGCGAATGGTTACCCAAAGCGATTTGTGATTGATGTTGGCAAACCTAAACGACTAGCTCAACAACTGTCAACAACTGCGCCGGATGCTGCAAAGGGTTTCTGTATTTTACCATACATCAAGGGCACATCGGAGCCTATCAAACAACTTTTGAGTAATCATAACATCAAAGTTGCTCAAAAACCACACCAAACCATCGGGAATTTGTTTCCTAAACCGAAAGACCCAGTACCGAAAGATCAGACTTGTGGCGCCATCTACTCGATCCCATGCAAAGATTGTGACAAGAGTTATATCGGGGAAACCAAACGCAAATTTCTACTCGCTTTAAAGAACACCAGAAAGCGGTGGAACATAAACATTCGCAAAAGTCAGCTTTAGCGGAACATTGTTTACGTTTCCTGGTCACACGGTCTCTTGGGAGGCGTCTAAAGATCCTACGCACGAGTGCTAATTGGCGCAATCGACGCATTCTTGAAGCTTGGGAAATTAACACTTGCAGGAATCCGCTGAATCGTGATGATGGCATGCATTTGCCACACGAATTTCTAAATCTTGCCTTGAGGGACAGAACTTAACAATAGATCCATATTTGGCACACTATAAGAAACGTGTCTTTTGCGAATTATTTTTTCACTTTGCCCTGATGAAGGTTGAAGGTTCAACTGAAACGTAGACATTGTACATATTTTTATACAATTTTAACCAGAGTAATGTTTTTATTTCTTAATATTAATGTCTACTTACATGTTTATGGGCATCTCCAAGTGCACTCAATTCCCTAGTAATTTAAATATAATTGATTCTTGATAAAATTCATATAGGTGTAGCATAAATTTTTTTTTTTTTGAGGGGGGGAGGTATTCAAACTGGATGTTACTTTACCTTACATTTAATAAAATAAAACATTTCAAGAAAACTTACTTGGAAATAACAATCTCTGGCAAGATTTTCTCAAATGACTTCTGTGGTTCATTTCCTAGAAAATCACCTTCAACTGGGATAATCTGTGTGTGTGAAGAGACACTGATTTTAGTTAAATAATCATATATATGATGTGATTAATTATGTACCATTAGCAGCAATGGAGATGGTTGGGCTCATGCAAAGGAAATACAGTGGAATCTCCACTAATGGACATTTTCCTACAATGCCCACCTTTCTACAACAGCCAGTTTTTTTCGTCCTGGCGGACAGTTGGCCATACATGTACTCTGATTTTAACCTCTCTACAATGACCACCTCTCCACTATGGCAACGGCCGCTAAAGCATGCCCTAAACAAACAAACAACCCCTCCACGACGTCAGTGCCTTCCCATTAATGACTGAAAACTGGTGCTTAAAATCCCCGTGTCACGTGATATTCATACAATGACACAAATTTGATCCGTACTGTGCTTTATTGGTCTCTCTGTTTCTGTGTTATTGATATATTTTGATTGTCCAAAGGCTGTTGGGTTTAAAACAATTTTTAGGAGCCCAAGCCCTTCAAATTAACACTATTATTATTATTATAAATCAGGAGCCCTGTATAAAAGTTGCTGTGGACCAATCATGCATGTGAGTTGCAGGTTTCGGAAGGGAGGAGATTTAGAGCAACTTGGTAAATTTTAGGGAGGAGCCCCGGGGGCATCCCCTTCTTTTTGTTTGGATTCTCCTGGAGACAACAGTGTTCGGACATTAGCACTCGCCCGCTCGCCCAGGCGCGAGTGTGAAAATGTCGGGCGAGTGCAAATTCTCGATCACTTGCCCATTTGGCGAGTGCAATTTTTGTCACCAAGAAATTATTTAATTATCAAAATAATGTTTTTACACTCCATTTTGGCAAGAAAATTCCTACACATAAACTTACCATTTCTATTTTACAAAGTTTTGTATTCCGAAAGTGACATACTACATTCGGCTAAACAATATGGCTTCCCTCTAGTGATAATACATATCGCATCTACTTGTACAAAGTACTGCTGGTCACTATCGAGCCATCGGTGATCAGGTAGATATGGCGCCTAAAATAGAGACCGCTCCTGAGAAGAACAGACACGTTTGCTCGCAAAACTGCAGGGATTTCACGAAGATTCATCAATAAAAAATCTACTTGAAATATAAAGTAAGTGCTTCCGTTGTGTTTCCTTGGGATTTAAGGTCTTTAAATACAATTTTTCATTGAGGAAATAATCCTCGGTCTGCCATAGTGCTTGATGACGTTGCAAGCGAATTGGTTTCCGTACTTTCCCAGCTTTCTGATCATTGCGTGTTCTCCCGTAAACTGATCGCGTACAAAATAAAAAATGTGGATATATATTTCAAGAGTCTCCAAAGTAGTCGAAGAGAAAAAGGAAGGAAAAAGCCCCGAAAGCTACCTGTGATCAGTCCAAGGAATAAAAGATGACTGAAATGGTTGGAAAAAAACGCGGGGTTTGGAAGGGGAGGAGGGGGGGGG